>JASAND010028603.1:0-26912 GCA_030248195.1 Trissonchulus latispiculum
TTTGGAGACATCAAATTTGAACCATTATAACTCATCATAACTCTGAACGGAGACGTCGTGTTTTTGAAGCGGAATTGCGCGCGGAGGGTGTTAGAATGCTAAAAGTTGTAGACTGCTAAATATTTTGGAAAGTTTCATCAAATTTCGTATTAATTTGTGCCGTCAATCAACTGAACAATACATGTCCAAAAGGAATAACCACCTTATATATACCCGAAAGCAAAGGGCTTTCTTAGCTGCAATTGTTGTGACAGCTCAAAAACATAATGCTTAGACATTTGTCTTCAAGTATATATACGTATGCCTTCTTGGTTGTAATTTTCTAAAACCGAAATTTTGCGAACTTTCCGGCTGTAGCTGACTGTAATATATTTTGCTATTTTTAAGTTTGTATCGCATAGTTTGCTGTAGCATTATTTTCCGTTTCCCTGCCATGTAGGATTAATTGTGAATAATATACGTAAATAACTGTTGTCCTATCCTTGCTATTTCGTCCAGTAAATATTTATTTTTGTCAACGTCACGTGGTTTTCCTTTTTGCGTTTCATGACATGACTTCGTTGTTTTGCCGGAGCTGGCTTAGCTTACTTATGATGGCAACCATTGTTAAGACTTTACCTTCATTTGATTTAGGGATGCACCGGGGCCTGGCCCCGGCCCCGGTGGTCAGGCCCGGTACCGACCGGGACCAAAAATTAGCAGAATTTTGTAAATTTTTGACATTTTTTCACCAAAATTTTGAATTTTCGAAAGTCAAAAAGTGTTACAAATCGTTTGTTTTCCCGCCGATATGAATGAAAACAACGATAGTATCGTTTGCATATCAAAAATTATTGCAAAATTTAAATTTTCAAGAAAATGTTGGAAAATTTTCGATTTAGACCCCCAATTTCCCGGCCCCAGTACCGGGGCCAAGTTGGTCCCGGCCCCGACCCTGGTAGCGGCGGCCCCGGTGCATCTCTAATTTGATTAATTAGACCCAGTTAGGAATTGGTTAGTGAGAATCCCACAGCTGTATAGTAAATATGTTAGACTATACTGAAACTGTAGCTACGACTACTAACGATTCTACGAGGAGGAAGTTAGGTGCAGGTTATGGTAATGGTAAGGCCTGTAACTGGTTAATCTAGCATGTATCTATCATGGTTTTGTTTTCTCGGAAAAAGAAGGAATGGAAAGGAAGGAATTAGTTTTTCTCCGATCGTCGCAATAGCAAAATCTGGTGGCTTTCCAGAGAGAGAATTTCGACATTTTAACGCTGTTAAACCGTATATATTTTTACTATTTAAACAAGTTTTGAGAATTTCTGTAATTATCCTGAAAAATTTCGAAAAACAAATTTTTGTCGCAAATATTGCAAAAACTTTGTAACTTTCACTCTTGACAGTTTTTCGTTAGTTGGTTTAGATTTATTGTTTGGCTCCGTTAGTTTTTTTCCGTGCCCATTTGTGCGTCTATGCCAGTTAGGGATCTATTTGACAATTTTAACCAAAGTTGTCAGGGTTGTTCTCCGCTTGTTCGGTTTTTCCTCTTGCTCGATATACACATAACAGGAGAGACCGCTAAAAAGCCATCTGAGTATGTCCAATGGCTGGGGGTATCCAAGTTTTTGAAAAGGAGGGGTTTTGTCAAATATTTGCTGAAAAAGGGGGGGGGGGGTTCGACAAAAATTTACACTTTGTAATGGAGTATTGATAGAATTTTTCCTCGGACAACTCAAAAGGAGGGGGGGTTTCATCCCCCATAACACCTCCCTTGGATACTCCCATGTCCAGTGGAGTCTTTGGGAGCAATAGTTCTCCTACGAGGATCCTCGCTCCTAGTCAGTATTCTCCTGTTCTTGTGGCGTTTTTTCATTTCAACAGTTAGCTAAATTTTGAAATTTCACAGCTCCTTTGTATGGCAAGAAAAGGCCAATCATCTAACTGTCGTAAGGGATATGGAGCTGGTTTGATTTAGAGAATTGCCTAGCGTTTGGTGCCTTGCAGCTCTGGCTTTACCATTTGATACAAAATTTAGAGACGCTTCAGAGCTCATTTCCGTTTAGTTATTAATTGTTCTGTGTTTATGTTGCCGGAGCTAATAGCTGGGAAAGAAAACCTCTGCGATAGATTTTGATATAATAGTGATAATACGTACATTAAGCGAAGTAATCTTAGTGTCATCGTGAACAGGGCGTTCTTGGCGTGTTTAGCATGTAGAATTTTGCATATTGTGCACACAAAAAGTTCTAAAAAATGCCTGAATTTAGGTAAACAGTTTATCAAAACATTCCAGAAATATCGAAATTTTTTTGAAAATTTGCAACAATTTGAGCACCCAAAAATCCTGGGAGGAGCAAAAATCGCGGGAGGGGGCGATTTCGGGGGCGCTCCACTCCCTGTAAAAATTAATACCCTGTCGTGAATTCTCTGAACGAACTGTCTCCTTAATTAGACCTCCAGTGCTGAGAAGTTGCTCTTGCTTCGGTTGATGCCGAACATTGTATATATTTTCTAACTAGACAGGTTTCTGTGTGTTATATCTGAGATGTTGTATTTAGTGTAATCTACACAACTTCTTGTCATTATGAATACATTTGCCAATGATGGGAGTTTTTTGGAAAGGTTTCGTCAAATGCAAAAGCAGACTGAACATGAGAAGAAGAAAAGTAAGCACTGCGAACAGGAATATTTTAGTGTTAAAATATATATAACAAAACAGCTTTCGATTTCTTAAGTACCTTTGGACTAGTCTTAGGAGTTGCAAAGTAGACAGAAAAAATTTGAGCAAAGATGGTTTGTTGAGGGTTGAACAACTGAGGTTGTATATACATTAAAAACGTGATTCACTCCCATTTGCGCGCACGTCCCATTTGGGCGCACGTCCCATTTGGGCGCAGTAACTTTCAATTGCACGCATTTTACAATACTTCAATGTGTCCCATTTGCGCGCACGTCCCGTTTACGCGCAAACCAATTTGACCTCTACTATTCTTTTGACCTTACGGCAGTTTCGTTTGCGCGCAGTACTGGAGAGTTCAATGTGAATTCACATTAGATAGTTTTTAGCTATGAAAATGAAAACGGTAAATTGTGAAAACAAGGTTCTTCGGATAAATGCATTAACACTTATATACACTACATAACACTTTACAAAGTTCAAAGGTCATATTATAAGAATAGTGTTCTAATTTAGGCTACGGGTCTAAAAAATCTAATAAGAGGCTAAGATCTAGCTTAAGTTCTAGTAGTTTAGAATTTGCAACCGCACTGTTTAATGCAAAACATGTATATAATTGCTGTATGAGCATGCGTTTAATTAATGATTGTTTGTTTAAATGCGTTAATGAATATGTATCTGTTTAACTTTTTGATGATTTTAATGGTTTTAGAGGCATATCTAATTTGATTGTTGCAAGTGTATAAATGTCTAACGTTCAATTTACATATTGTTTGTTAATCTCTGAAGAAATATCTCATGTTCATAATTCAATAAAACCCAAATTAGAATTGCGTGCAAATGGGACGTGCACGCAAACGGGAACTGCGCGCAAACGAGACTCTTCAGCATAGAGTTAGACTTATCACATTTAACACTTGTGCGCGCAAATGGGACTGATCTAAATTAAATCTTGTATTCGTGCGCGCAAATGAGACACTACCAAAAACGTCACGTATTTAATCACTGTAAAAAGAGTACATAATGCATACATAAGAGTATGACAAGCGTCATGCGCTACGTATTATGCGCTAGCGGCTTACCCCCCCCCATTATAAACTGTCAAAGAAGCTGCATTCATTCATTCAAGCTTCAAGAAACATCCGCACTTTGAACCAGCTGATGACTAGTTGTGTTTTCGAACTTCAGCGTGCAAGCATAGCGTTCGAATTTGCTTTGATAAGTGGGGGTCTAATTTATGGGGGGAGTCAGCCGATAGCGTGCAGAGGATGTAGCGAGCTCATAATACATAGTGTATAACGCGTCATACTCTTCTGTATTATATACCACTGTTGTTTTTGTGTTTTTTATTGTGTTTTCGCACACTTTTTTTTTTAAAAACACACAAAATTTAAAAAAAAACACACTAAAAAGCACACTCAAATTTTCACCTGAAGGAGCAAATTTTTATTGGTTTTAAGCATAATTTTTTAAGTTTTTCCAAAAAATTTTGCGCCTTCGGCGCAAATACAACCTATATATCTATATTTTTACTTCTGTTTGCTTTCGTCGGGGCTCGGGGCATTCGTTTTAGTGTAGCCTTCATTATTCTAAGCAACGCTGCCATTTGGCACAGTATAGGCATATTATTCTACGAAATTGTTTCCAAATTCACGAAATGACGGGAATAAAATGTACTGTCGAAACGTTTTGAAGGATTTCAGACCAAAAGTTCAGTATTTTCAAAAAATTCTCAACGTCTAGGAGGTCCGCCCCCCAGACCCCCGCTTGTAGCGCAAAAAGACGTCTTCAACACAAATATTTAACGTTCAGAACATTGAAATATTGTTTATAAAGACTAAGCAAGCAATATGTTTTGTATTGCTTCTGTAACACGTGAAAAATGCTAAATATAGTTATAAATGCTGTAAGAACCGTTAAAAACGTGTTATTACTGCGAAAAGCGGATTTTTCAGGAAAAACACAGATTTTTTAAAAAACACAAAAACACAAAAAAGCACAAGTAAAATTTTGAAAAAATACCCTGTTATATACTCTTGCTGTAATCAATAAAGCAAAGGATGTGCCGGGCAGGGTGAGTTTTTCAGAAAAATTCGGTAACGGTATTTTTCTTTATTTTCACAGTATTTTTGGTTTTTTTCCAACAGCCGCGTTAAGCGTTTGGACATGCTTTATGCTACAAACGTAATACATCTACACTAGTGAGTCTAATTTAGAGAATCCATTCCATGAAATTTCATTTCAGCGCAAATTTGTTAATAATTTTCAAACGTAGTGGAAACATTTGAGTTTTTTCCAAAGACAAGCAACGGAAAATGTTTCTTGAACAAGCGGTGAGCTAGTAGCGTAGCTAGAAAAAATTTGGAGGGGCAAACCAAAAAATGCTCTGAAATTTCTTACGCACCTGAATCGTTGGAGGAAAATTTAATGGAAAATGTAGTGCTTTTTGGGGATATCTTCGCTCAAAAGCTGCGCCGCAGGCGAAAATTTTTCGAAATATTTATCCACTCTGCTGCTACTAGTTAAAAATTTTTCTTTTGTCCCCGATTTCGGAAGGGGACATGCCCCCTCGCCCCCCCCCGCCCGGCTAGGCGCCTGCGGTGAGCTGCTTGCGTCCAAATTAAACTCTAGTGCGTCTCTACATGGAATACTTACGACACCCAAACAACCTCGCCTTTGCATACTTAGAGTTAAGGTTAAGTTTCCTGAAGGTTAAGTTTTCCGGGAACTTTCCGGGATTGTTTTTCAGTGTCCTTATGAACGAATACATACATTCTGATTTTACAACTGATGTCAGTAATTTTAGGATCTAACCATGTGCTGTTTCCGTCTAGGATTTTTATGGGCTAACATATTCTTGCTATTAATGGCATTTTTTAGAATTAATGGAGAAAGCACGAACAGATATCACGAGGGAGCAGAAAATCTCTGAAGAGAAAATTTTGAAAGGGTGGGTTGTGCAAAGCTACATAATGTAGCTAGCTGGCTAGTAGTTACGTAAGCTGTCTTGATAAGTATATAATATATTAACATGATTTTGCTTGTATCAAATTGAATTACCAGCATATATTATGCCTTGAAAACGGCTTTTGCGTATTTATACACTGGAAATATGCGGTCACGCATGCCCCCTAGTTTTTGCAGTGGTTTCGGTAAACTTGTGTTTAAAGTTTTGTTTGAAGATGGGGGATTTCCAGTCAGTACGTTTTGAGTACGTACTGTGCGAACAAGCCTTTGTACGAAATAAACCTAACCACAAATCTTAACGTACGTACAACATACGTACTTGAACTTCTACGTAGTCGTCTTGTGTCACCAAATTCACTGGGAACTTGATCTGTAACCTAAGTTGTAGGGTTGAGCGCAGTTCCATCACCAGTTGTAGAAGTCAGACCTGTTCTTCTGATGAATCGAAAAACAATTCTGTTACTAAGCAGACCTCACGTTCGCGATCAGGTAAGTTCGTATGCTGGCTGGCTGGGCCGGGCCGGCCATTCGCCTGATTTCGCCGCGGCCTATTCTCGAAAAAAGGAGGTATATTTAAAGTTCAAGTTGTTCTTTGCACGTTTGGGCATGATTATTCAACTTGACCATCTAATACTGTTTGAACGCTACTTGCAAACCCGCACCCAGGATTTTGAAATGGAGGGGGGCCCAATGTAAAAATGCAACGGCCTCGCAGAAGTTGAAGAATTTTTGCATTTTTGCCCAAAAATTGTGCATTGAATGTTTAATAAATTCTTGCAAAAGGTAAACTATCGCGCCGAAGGAGTGAAAATTTTTTAAATAGCTGGTTTTGCCTTAAAAATGGCAAAAATTTTCCATTTTCTCACCCCAAAAGGGGGGGGTCTAGACCCCTTGAAGTCGCCCTGGGTGCGGCCTTGTCTACTAGGCTATAATTTTTGTTGAATTTTACTACTATTTTGGTCTCTTTCTGCGAATAAAATCACCTTTACTAGATGTGATTAATGAGTAATTATTAATTTATTGGATTTGATTTTATCAAAAATTGGTCTTGTTTTAGGCACTCCTTCAGCACCTTCCATAGGGTCTGGCGGTCTTCCTAGAAAGAAGTCCACAACAGTTGCCAGCATTTTTGCTGGTAGCGATAACGATGATGATGATGGCGATGAAAGTAGGTCATGATGAGATCGAATGGATTTCAAAATTTGTTTTAGAAGCTAAAATTTAAAATGTACTCATACTCATTTCTGACAGTCTAGATAAGGGAATTTAGGGATTTTTTTGCGAAAATGAGCCCAAAATTGGTATTTTGTTGCGTTACATATTTTGCATGGACAAACTGTGAAAGTTTTCAAAAATGCCTGGAATTAGTTAGACTAAAAATCTACATTTTCAGGTAAAAAAATCGCCTTGCAAAGTCGGAAAATGTTTGAAAATTTGCCTGCTTTGGCTAAAATTTGGCCACCCAAAAATCTCGAAGGAAAGCAAAAATCCGGGGTGAGGCGATTTCGGACAGCTGGTCAGTTTCAGGGGCCTCCTGTAGAAAATTCCCTGCAGATATACGTATGTACATGATATTATATACATTTTATGTGTACGTATGTATTTGCTCGTAGGCTTGGTGTTTCTCTAATCATCAATATTGATAATATATTAATGGTTATTGTAAACGGATTCTTCTATTGTTTAAGGCTGCGAGTTGGACCCGAAAACCCAGGAAGCGCTGGAGAATCTGGCTACAGCCGTGGCCAACGTTGGTGCAGTGGCTGAACAGGCCGCCAGACAAAATAATCGGAAAAATCCGGCTTATTGGTATGACTGTTGGCGCATTTTTTGTTTTTTATTTACAGGATTCCGATATGTGTAGTACAGTTCCATATTATGCGTTAACTGAATAATGGTTTTGTAGTCACTATTTCCCTACTCCTTTCTAATTCATAAGGTTACTCTCCTACTTATGAAAGTGGTTAAAACAGTGAGAACCTGTTTCTTTTAAAGATTTAACTGATTAAAAAAACAAGACTGCATTAAAAAGAAGACTTAGAAATTGCTTTAGATAAATGAAGCAAAGGAGAATCACTACTTTACTACTGGGGGTCGCTCCGATATTCCGCCAGCCTTACGTATTTTTCGGGTCTTAGGTGCTGAAGTGTCAATTTAATTTCTTACATTACGTGTCCATTCAGGAAGCGTCCATCAATAGAAACCCGCCCCATGAACTAGAAGTTAACAGCGCCCAAATTTGACGGTTTTTACACATAATTAACGCCAAAATTTGTAACCATTTACAATCGTTTGCTGCCAGAAATATTATGTTAGTGACAATATTGATCGACTACTGATGATTTTTAATTTTAATGAAATTAACTTTAAAGCCTAATTTTTTAATTTCTTTCTACATAGGTTTCTATATGATAAGTCCAGCGCTGCTTATAAGAAATATACTCGACGAATTGAGCAACTGAAATCCCAAAGTAAGTCGCAGTTTATTTTGTAATATTTCTGCCTTTAATTAATTTAAATTTATTGTAAATTTAATTTGACTTTGTATTGCAGACTCTTTTTATTTAGGGAAAACTGTGAGCCCACCCGTAATAACGTCAGAGTAATAATTACTGTTTAGTAGCTGCTACTATCTAGATTTGTTGAGTCTGTACGTATTCCTTGTTGTCACGGATTAGAAATTAGTTTCGAAATTAGAAATTCATCGAAAACTGCCTCTTCTTTCTGGTAGTTCTGTTCTGCTGCGTTTTGTACTGTTTTCAGATTTCAGCTATGTTTTCATTTCTGTGCATTTATTAATTAATTAATTTTATTTTTTCAGATGGGTCGCCGTCCAGTGCAAGTCCGCCCACCGCTGATTCGCCGACCCCCAACGCCTCGAGGAAACGGAAAAGCCGGTGGATCAGTGATCCACCCAATACCACCGAATCCCCTGCACTGTCCAAACCACGGACCGCTGCCGTGGCTTCCCTGCCATCTCAAAACGCCGTCCCACCTCACATCCCACCCCCAGGTTTGGTGACCCAACTTCCGCCTCTGGGCAGGATTCCCGTCCCCTCACCCCGGTTTTCCTCTGGGATTCCTCCCTGTCCCCCGGGAATGGTTTCCTATCCTGGGCTGCCGCCCCCAGTACCCCCGGTTGTAGCCTACCCCATTCCGGGTCATAATCCTGGTCTTCCGATCGTGCCGCCCCCCTGTGTTCCCCCTACGGCTATTCCGATGGCCAGTGAGTTTTCAGATAGTCTAATATCATTTGGTAGACAGTTGTTTTATCCTGCTGAATGCTTCCGAAGGCGCTTTGGTGAGAGGCGAATTTAGCGCTGGGTTGCGAAATTAGATTATTTCATTCATTTTTATGCCAAAGAGGGTGTAGCGAAAACAGTCAGTGGTTGTATTTTTTGACTTACTAAAGTCACTGTATTCGTAAAGTTGCATAATTTCCATTCCCAATAATCAGTGAAATTAACTTCTGGTGCACATACAGTGCCGAATTGTGTATGATACGTATTCTGTTTGGTTTACGCTATGTGCGCCTACGTGCATACCTACATACGTATTCTTGTACATTATAGATATTGGATGCGGTAGTGGTGCTTTATCCGTTGCAGCAAATCAGTCTAGCGAAGCTGCAGGTACCGCTAATCCTATGGACGAGATTAAGGTACCTATATTACTAAAATCCGGCTTAGTGTTTTTAAAATTCCGCCGAAGCCAGAAAAGGTTTTGATTGAAAATGCTCTCATGGCCCGGTTTCTTCCCTGCACATTTTAGGTTCTTGGAAGGCAAGTCCCAATTCCGGAGAGGGAGCGATTTTGTGGACCAAAATAGGCTGCGTCTACTCAAGCAAAGCAAGAATAGTTATGTTCTATTCGCTAACGGCTGTATCCTTTTCGCGCAAATTGGGCCTTCGGCTAAATCATAGCTAGCTGCTGTATAGCTTTTTCATGAAATAAAATCAATGTCTGGCCTAATATCGTATCGTATCGTGTCTGCACGGATGTGGTTGGTTTTTTATAGATTCTCCTAATGATTTTATGTTTACTACTTATTTTTGAAAATGAAATTACAGACAGTCGTTCGCATTTTGAGATACCACAAGACTGTTTGGGCATGCATGTGGCTGTGCCTTTTCTGTGTGTCGTTCTACTCTTGTCTTATTAATTTTTGCATTGATTAATTTAATTTAATTAATTACTGTAGCCGACCCAAATGATCCTCCTTTATTTATCGCTAATTTGGTATCGCGAATGTGTGAAGGTAACAGGAGACCTGTGCAGTGCAAATACCAGTACCTGTGCTCTGTAGCAATGGTGGTCATATTGTCTAGGGGTCCATTGTTGACTTTTACTTTTTTAATTGTGTAATTAATTAGCTGTGTTTGTAGCAAAAGGCCATGCTAGCCAAGCTTACAGCCGCAAAGCTGGAACGAGAGGCAGTTGCCAAAGGCCTGGCCAAGCCCCGATCTGGCTACGACTCGGATGAGGATACGGAAGGTGGGACCTGGGAGCATCGCCGGCGAAAAGCTGAGATGGAAAAGACTAAGGGTGAAGCTGTCTTCTTTTTTTCTATAAAAAATTGAGTTTGATTAAATTTTACATAGTGTCAGTGCTGTTTTCTTCCAATTTGTGTTGTTCGCTCACTCTACCTTATCTTACTGTCGAATAGAAATTGCATAAAATAATAAGAAATAATTATGAGCAATGTAGTGGTTGTCTCGTAATGAGAAGGTGCATAATTAATAGGAAAGACAACCTTTATTCAAACGGCTGCTCTTACTTATTTTGCGGCTTTACAACACTAGCTATACAGTGAACTATGTACTTACAGTAGCAGCAGCGATTTTCTCTTTAGAAACAACGTGTGTATTTTGTGGTAAATAATAGAACGAGCGCAACAAAGATGTGTCACTACAACACCTGTGACCTGAAAATAATGAAGGGTCTCAGAGGTGAGGGTTGCTCCCGCCGCACCCTTTGGTTAACTATACCAACGCTCTACTGATTGAGCCACTCAGGCACAATCTAACCAAGCTGACCCTATGTTTGATTGTTCGAAAATCGAAAATTTGGTTTTTTAGACTGGGCCATGGAAGTGACCGAGCGAAGTCGGGGAAAGAAGCATTTGATCAACTATCTACCCCCGGAGGAACTGGCAAAACTTTTACCCGCTAAAGGGGGCTCGGGTGCTTCTTCTGCCGCCTCGGAAGACCCAGAATTGGCTATGACAGCGGACAATTCAGACTATCAGGATAATAAACTGACACAGTCGAATTTGGGTTGGTTGGAATTGATTAAATTTGAAATTTAAATTGTTTAAATTCTATCCCATAGACTAGAGTAGGCGTTGGTGTCAGGAAATCTGTCCTGTGGCCAGTTTCATAAAAAGCTTTCTCGAGTTATCGAGTATTCTGTTTTCCGTGATAATTAACAACCTCTTCTGTATTAAAAATTATATGTAAATGTATCTGCGGATAATTATATGGTGATTTAATTAGTCAATTGAGGCAGTAGGAAAAAACTTGTAAACTTAGATTTTAAAAAATTCTCGAGTAAATCTCAAGTTGGCTCGAGAACTTTTTCAGCGTGACTTGCAATGAGACTTACGGATCTCGGAAACTTTCAGCGTAGTTTAGCAACTAGACTCGAGAACATTTTTATGAAACTGGCCCCTGCTGTATTTTTGCTAATAGTTACTGTGATTTGGTTATTAAATTAATTGTGTTAATTTAAATAACCAATGCAATTCAATTTTTCCACGATATTCTAAGATTTCTGACTGTAAATATCTTTTTAAACGTTTGAGTCAGCTGAAAGAGCTTTAGGTATAGTTGAAGCTTTTCCCCCCACAACATTCTGAATTACGTTTTGAATGAGGTCCTAAATTTTATCGAAAACGGATCTCGGGAATTGATTGGTCTAGTTTCTGAACTTTCAGCCGTTTTTTTTGAACATTTTGATATTTTAGAGCATAACTGTAATTTCCCTTATCCAAGATCTGAGAACGATTTTAAGGCTTGCCTGTCTCCACCATCTGAACTTGTTGCTAGCGATTTTTTCTAACTTGTTTTCATTAATGTTTTAGGATATAAAATGCTGCAAAAGATGGGCTGGTCCGAGGGCAAGGGTTTAGGAGCTGAAAGTCAAGGGATTCAAGCTCCTGTCAATAAGTAAGTTATGTGCACTGTTTTATCTTTGTGCATTCTTCGTGCCGTTCTTATAATCTCAGGCATTTTATTGCCACAGGTGCAGTTGTTAAATTGTGTTTTTTCGGCCCATCTTTGCCTTTGGATGTCTTGGGCGTTTAGACAGAAATGGGGAAAATGTTGCTATATATTCAGAATTTAACAGCTACCATGACAAAAAGAAAAGCTGCCATCAAAGAAGTTGCATAAATGCAATAGTGCCACTGGGCTACTATTTGCTAAATCGCTTGACTTCCTTCGCTCAGTTTTCGATATCTGTTTTTGTAGCGGCGGACCATTAAATTGTCTTTTAAATTGCTCAGCTTATTTGCTCGTTTAATCAAGAGTGCATAATTGCACTATTATTAAGAAGAAGAGTAAGCCACTAGAGGGCTTCTCTTCACTGCCGTACGGTGCTTCGACCACAATACGCGAATGTTCCCCCGTTTGGGGGGGGGGTCTACCAAATCGACATCGCATACCCCCCCTCCGTTTGGTGGGGGGGTAGCCAAAAAGAGGTCCCCGTTTGGTGGGAGGGGTAGCCAACAGCCAATCAGATTGCAGAAACCCCCCCTCCGTTTGGTGGGGGGGTAGAGCAGAGGATTACGGTAGTTTTTGTTCTATTCGAAAATGGGTCCCCGTTTGGGGGGGGGTCACTCAAGCAGGCTAAGTTTAGCTCATTCTGATTGGCTGTTGGTGACCCCCCCCAACCGGGGACCCCTTTGCATACCCCCCACCAAACGGGGACCTCTTGTGTCAACCCCCCCCCCCCAAACGGGGACCCTTTTTCCATAGCCAGAATCAGCCTGCCTACCCCCCCCCCCACCAAAAGGGGAGGGGGTTTCTGCAATCTGATTGGCTGTTGCCCCTCCCCCCACCAAACGGGGAGGGGGTATGATTTGGCGACCCCCCCCCAAACGGGGGAACATTCGCGTATTGTGGTCGGAGCACCGTTACGCAATGCCAAGAAGAGGAGCCCTCTAGTGGCTTACTCTTCTTCTAATATATAGAAGAAAATCATGGACTCTTGGTTTAATCCTTTTACGTGTGACAACAGTTTTAATCTTTGTGCTGTTAGAAACCGGAAAAGTAAGAAATTCCTCCAAATTAACGGTTTAGAAAATAGAATAAAACTTTCTGAAGCTTCGGAATATGTTGTTAAGACAATGACCTAGTCGAAGTCGAAATGAATTTTTGCAGAAATTGTACTGAGCTTTATCGCTGCAGGTTTTTCTTTAAGCAACCACAGTGAGCTTAGAATACCCATACGTGGCACAATTTTGACAAAACGTCTGCATTTGTCGGTTTTCGTAGAAACTTAATGACTGCTATTTGTTTCGAATTTCTGCAAAATGTACGAATAGGTTTTGCACTTGCCAAAACTGGCTCACTTTTAGACCATTATTTAAAGGGCAGGGTAGCGTTGTTAGGAAAACGTTTGCAAATTTGTACGTTTATAAAGGTTAAAATGGCTAAAACAAGCCAGAATTGGCTACAAATTAAGGGGGAGGGGCTTTTTATGTCCCAGTGGCCCTGCCCCCGCACAGTAGAAGTAAGCCAGAAAATTCGCCAATTTTTCTTTCCGCTAAAAATTGATAATACCAGCGTCAAGAAAGAATTAATTTGATTGTCTATGCTGATAGATACTCCCACTTTCCAGCAATAGCAGTTGGTAGGTCCAATAGTGTAATAGGTTGGGAAAGTTCATTTCTAGAGTCTTAATAGCCTTTCGTCCTTTTCTGCTCGGTTGTTATACTCAGCTGTAATTTTATATTTTCTCTGAAATTTTTTCTATGAATTTTCTCCTGTTGCTGGTTAGTAATACTATTAATTAATTAATTAATGAATTATTTAAATGTAATTTAGAGGTCAAATGAATGATCAGAAATTGGGTCTGGGAGTCGCGGCCGAGACTGAGGTCAGAGAGGATGATGATATATTTGATCAGTTTAGAAAACGAATGATGGTTGCCTACAAGTATAGACCCAATCCTTTGGTAGGTTTTTGCTTTTACTTATGCCGGTGTGTTAAGTTCATCGTTACTGTATTGTAACGGTAATTGATCCAATTGTAGTTTGTAAAGTATTAATGATGTAGTAGTATACAGTCAAGAGTACATAATAGATAAGAGTATGAAACTCTTACACTAGCATGTACAAATCATGCTAGGTATGCTCGGTTCATTAACTCGGGACCCCCCCCCCGTAACTTCCGGGGGGGGTCCCACTTTGCACTAATTACACGCTTTCATATAAGCGTGTGTCTGCTCGCTGATTGGCCCACTAGCCTAAGGCTTACAGTAGGGAATTTATTAGTTATTTTAATTAATTAATTATAACTTTAATTAGGTTAAAGCAATTAAAAAACTAATTCGACAACTTTGTAGCATTTTTTCTGCTCTTTCCAATGATATAAAAATTGTTGCACATTACATTCCTTCGAATTTTTGTATTGTGCAACAATTTTTATATCATTTTAAAGAGCAGAAAAAATGCTACAAAGTTGTCGAATTAGTTTTTTAATTGTTTTAACCTAATTAAAGTTATAATTAATTAATTAAAATAACTAATAAATTCCCTACAGTAAGTCTTAGGCTAGTGGGCCAATCAGCGAGCAGACACACGCTTATATGAAAGCGTGTAATTAGTGCAAAGTGGGACCCCCCCCCCCGGAAGTTACGGGGGGGGGTCCCGAGTTAATGAACCGAGCATACCTAGCATGATTTGTACATGCTAGTGTAAGAGTTTCATACTCTTATCTATTATGTACTCTTGATACAGTATATAATCTTGGATTGTTTTGACACTCAAAAGTGACGGAATTCAGTTTGAAATTTTACTGTTTTCAGTATATACTTATGTGCCTATTAATATTGTAATATTCTTCATTTAATTGAAACGTTGGCTTGCTTTTGTTTTCTTGTTTTTAGAACAATCCCCGCAGGCCATATTATTGATCACAAATAGTTGATTGATTGATTGATTGATTGATTGAATGAATATTTATTCCCAATTTTTCTCAACGTGTTTACCGTGAGACTGCTATCTGTGTCTTCCATAAAATGGAAAATCCCGCAATAGAAATAATATGAAGGCAGAATTTTTGTAATGACTGTAATCATTTACACTTTTAATTATTTGCTAATTATTTTTATTTTGTCATGGGACAAGGAGGGTTATGCTTAAATCTGTTGAAGACTGAAAGTGATAAATTATCGATTATTTTCTTGACAGTAATGAGAACTTGTTAGACTACAATCTTGTTTGCTGTTTTTCAAAATAGTAATGATTTATGAAGTTAGTACAACTAATTATGTTAGTTTGCATTTTTTGCTTGCCTCCGTTGCATTGTACAGTATGAGTGTCGTTAGTAAAGTGTGTGCCGTTTAGGTATAAGTAATAAAAAGTAGAGCAGAGAGAACTCCAGGGTCCTACATTATCAAGTATCTCAGCCTGGGTTGAAAATCTCAGGCCAAGCTTGAGATTGACTTGAAGACGTTGACCTTGGTGCTATCAAATCGGTCTAAACAATAGAATTGGGTTTGAAATTTGGTTGATTTTTAGTTCTGAATTAACAGTGGTTAAGATATATAAATCAAGCCCAAGATGTTTGAAGCATAGTACTTGCATAGCATAACACCGAGGGCAAAATTGTTTAGTGTTAACAGTAGGGTTGTTAATTTACATGTAAAAATTTTTTTTACACAATTTCGTAACGAAAATGAATTCCCAAAAAATCCCCAACAGGGTCTAACCACCGTATTTACTTTTAATGTCATTTTTACTTGTTGAAATAAAATACTTTTAATGTACGTACTGAAACAAAACCTGTCTGCAATGTATACTATACTTGAACCACTATTTTTCACAGGCGGTATATGTATAGCTGTGAAAAAGTGTAAAGAAGTGTAAAAAATTTGTAAAAAATGTAAAAATTCCGAAAAGTAGTGTTAAGCCCGGTTCACGATGAAGTGCTTTGTCTCCTGTGCTTTGTGCTTTCGTCTCCTGTGCTTTGTGCTCGGGAGACAGTGCTTTGTGCTCAGGAGACAGAAAACTAGTGATTCATGATGAGAAAGCACAAAACCAAAAGCACAGTTCACAGAAGCAAGTTTGGAGGTATTCAAAATGTTGATATTTAAAAAACGTTAGAAGGAAAGTTTATTGACGTTTCAAATAATATAATTTAACTTAATAATAATAACGATCATTAATATTATTTAAAAATAATGTAAATTAACATGATTAATTAAATTTTTGCATGAAAAATTTACGACAGCTAATTCACGATATAATTATTAAATACTTATTCACTCAAAAGTCTTTCTGCAAATAAGTTTTATTTCAACTTTGGGAATACCATAGTGCTCATGTGACGTCCAGTTTCAGTTTTTGACCAATCAGCATAGCGCAAGGCTTGTTTTGATTGGAAAGCACTAAAAGCACAACTCAAAATGTTTGACAATGTCAAACATTCCCAAAGCACAAGCACAAAAGCACAAAGCACAGAAAACCATCATGAACCGGGAAAGCACATAGCATTGTGCTTTTCAAACCATCATGAACCGAGAAAGCATAAAGATTAAGCACAAAAGCACTAAAGCACAAAGCACACCATCGTGAACCGGGCTTTAAAAAATGTTAAAAATATGTAAAAAATCTAGTGTTAAAAAGTGCAAAAAGTGGTGTTAAAGAGTAAAAAACCTGTTAACAAGTCCGAAATTTTGCTAATGTTAATAACTGTTAAAACTTAAAAGGTTTTTTAACATTTTTACTTTTTTACAATTTACAACCCTAGTTAACAGCAAACTTCTTTGCTAAAACAGATCTATGTTTATGTATGTATAGCCAACCGACAAAATTTTATATGGTTGAATCTGAACCTGACTGGAGAACGAGAGAGTTTGCGCTATTGTGCTCTAATGGTCGTCTTCGTGAATGGGTTCTGAGCGATTTCAGCGCCAGCGAAGTTGAAGTATACTCAAGATGTGCCCCCTGATGCGCTTGCCCTGGATTCTCGTTTTGGTGGCCGTGGCTGATTGTATTTCTTCCTGTTTTGTTATGAGTCGTGTAGGAATTGGAATCCTCTGGTCCTTAAACTATGCTACTGAGCTTTTGGGTCACTTTGTGCCAAATGCTCCTGCTATCCATCCACTTTGGCTGTATTCCGGGCTTCAGGTTGCCGCCTCTGCCAAGACGTGTGTTCAGCTTGGAGGTGGAGTGACTCCACATATGGATTACGGTTGCATTGATGTTTTGATTTGATTCATTTCGATTTTCACCTTTGAAAAGTCGTCAAATTTGGTTCAGTTCGATTTTCTGCATCCGAAAAATCAACTGGTTTGATTCAGTTAGATTTTTTCAATTTGAAAGACTTGATTTTGATGCAGTTTTTAGCAAAAATGAATTTTGATGCTACTTGATTTTTTAAATATCAAAGTGAGAACATTAAATTTTCATTTTTCATAATATTAATGTCCATTGCTGTCGTAGATATTCTTAATATAATTTAGACTTTTTATCCATACGCCCCACTCCAGTAGGAGGTTCTCCCGTTTTGAGCAGTACCAGCTAAATCTTTGGATTTTTAAAAATTTTGCCTGTGGGTGAAAGCTGACACCGAGTAAATGTCTTTACAATTACCCGAGGCGTTTACCAAATCTGGAGATTTGCCCATCATCATCTGTGTGATGAACGCACCTCGGCAGCTCCACCCGAAGGCGGCCGCTCCTTAACACTCGGAAAATTGATGACAGGAGGGATAGCAACTATTCCTGGTGCCGACCGATTTTTTTGCGCCAAAATCAGCAATTTCAAAATCGATGTCAACTGGTCCCCATGGGACCATTAGTGAGATTTTGCATTTACAAATACAAGACAGTACATGACAAATTACACTACAGTCACAATCTACAGTCAACATTATGTAGATTTAGAATTCTTCCTTTTTATTGTGTTTTGTTGTTGCTATTGCTTTCCAATATTCGGAACTTAGCTTCAGAAGCCCTTTTTGGAGCATGTGCATTCCGTCTGCAAAAAATTGTAAAAGGCAAAACAGCAAGCAGCTATGAAGAATAAGGGGATAAGCATAGGTATATTCACGACAAAAGCTTTGCTATGGAGGCTTGGCGGCTGATGTAAAATTATAAAAGCCTCTCAAATCTGCTTTATAAATATATTGATCGATGTATATTTGAAGCGATAGATAACGTATTAATTAATTTTAAATTCTAGAGCATAATTTACTAGTTAGTTATTGATATGTTATTAGTTAAACCTTAAAATGTAGCTGGCGCAAAAGAGCAAACATAAACTTAGCATGACGATTGAAAGAAGGGGTAAGAGTTGGAGTGGTCGTGAGTGTAAGGTGGTGGTTATGATCCCAATGAACTCTGCATCGAGATAGCTCGAAGAGCAAGATCAGGATTTGGTGTCGGAGATGATTTGAGGATGAGCTGATGGAAAACGTGATTTAGTTCTAAATCGGGTTGATAAAACTTTGTATATCCAACACGCCAGCAGCGCAGTAGAGGAGCAGATCTCCTTTTCAACGAATTTCATAATTTAGACTTCTTCGCTTCAATGAAATCTTTGCATGCTAATCTTGATCAAATTTAGAGTTAATGTAACAAGTTACCCCTTAAAAGGGGAATAATACCGCCGTAGAGTTTGGGATTTATGTGTTCAACGTTTTGTTTGTTTTCATCATACTGCTCCAGTGTACGGTGACGTTAGCTTTTGACTATTTTCAACTCCCCGACATTTACCGTTTCTGAGACAAAAGAATGGGAGTATTTTATTGCCATTTGCCACTGCCAATTGTGAGACTAAAATTATACCGGAAGAAGGATTCGATCTGTGTCTGGAACAGTGCCAAGCGAACACACTAGCCACTACACTACTCTGACTATAGCGATTATATCGAGTTGCGAGAGAGAAAGTTATCAATTATCTATATATGTTTATCTTAAACAATTTATTTTATCTAAATTCTGAAGCAAAGCAAACACTAATGAAATAAATACAGTGCAAGCGCAAAATCAGTCTTTGCACACGAAAAGTGTAACATCAGTTTTAGCGATTTATTGATCTCTTAAACCTCTTCCAATCAAGTGACAGGCAAATAACGCCCGATTTTCGGTAATATGAGAAAAGGCAGAGAGTGATTGTGTGCAAAACAATTTACAGGGCGTTGAAAATTAACTAAATTGACTGTAATGATGCTCTAAAAATTGCAAAATCGTAGAAAAATTGTTGGGCAAAAAAACCTGCGTAACAGGGACATGTGTTGAAGATAGGACGGAAATCCTCCGCCCCAAGCAGTTTACATGCAAAACATAGGAATTCAGATGGGTCAACCCATCACAAGTAAAAATAGTGATTTGACGGTCTCGCGAAACGCGAAACATTAAAGAAATAATTGCAAAAGCCAGCCGATTTTTTCTTCCAAACTAAGAGTCCCTTGTTGAGATTTGCTGGTATCTCTGCCGTTGGCACTGCCATAGTGAAGAGCACAAACAAGCCATGAATGCTAGTAGTAGGTACTACAATAGTACTTGAGAAGATGGGCAAAAGTAGTTTTCATATTCATATTGTATTGCATGCTTTTAACATATCAAAATATCAAAATCGCAGCAAAATCAAAATTACTGCTCTTGGGCAAAAGTTTTGATTTGATTCAGTTCGATGTTGGCTTCTGAAAATTCAGCTAGATTTGATTTAGTTCGATTTTTTGCTGTGAAAAATTAAATGATTTGATTCAGTTCGATTAATCAAAAATCAAATGTCCCATCAAAACACTTTTGATTCGCTTCGAATCCAAAATCAAAACAACCGTAATATGGATTCGCTTGATCGACTGCGACAGATAACTACGCAGTTATACTCAAGTACATAATAGCAACAATAAACTGTACAGTTCGTAAACAGGGTTTAGTATAGTTCATTGCATTTCATCATGGAATGGAGGTGGGTTGTTAAGTGCGGTTGATCGATTCAGTTCAATTTACTGTAGGTTAAGTCAACTGTAGTTTAAGCTTAAGCCTGAATCAAAGTTTAAGCCTAACTTAGCGTGATATAATTTTTCTGATGGTTTTTAGGCTTATAGCCACAGAATTGTTTCAACTTTCAATTTCAACCTTAAATAACGGTTACTGTCTGTTTTTCGTCTCCATATACCACTGTTGTTAACAAGTTAACAAGTTAGCTAGCTAATTAACAGCGGTTTGTGAAACCTAAACTAATCATTCAGTTGCTTGTTCTAGATTCAAACACTAAAAGTTTGTAAAACCAAGCTGACAATTGCTTAAACTTATTTACTTTTACTTACAGTAAATCGTGCTTCCGAAAGCTCAGCTTCCTACAAAGCTGTTCGAGCGAACATAATGAAATGAAGACTTGATTATAGAACTTGCTATTTTGTTCAAGTAGTCTAGTAAAACTTGGTGTGCAATAGAGACTAAACCCACGTCTTAACCTATGCCTTTACAATTAGCACTAGATCCGAAAATGTCAATTTGTTATTACAGTAAATTTGACTTGAGTCAGCTGCTAAGTGTAACTGGGCAATGATTTTTACTATTCCTTTAAAAGGTGATTGGCTTGATTGGTTTGGTCTTATAGATATTCCTACTCCGTACAAGGAAGTCTGAAATTTTATTTTTGTCCAGAAGAGCAATCATTTTCAACTTTTGCTACTTAAGTGATTATAAGAAATTACAGTTCATGCAATTTGGTCGGTTCGCGACGTCGGCCGACGGCCGCTGGCCCGGAAATCGCCGGCCGGTGCCACTTTTAGCCGGCTATCCAAAATACAAATAAAAACAAGATATTTGAGCTTTCAAGGCTAATTGTAGCAAGTTTAAGGCGATAAGCCGCAGAAACTGTCATCAATCCGCCGGTCGGCCTGTATTTGACCGGCCGGCCGGTGTCGTATAACATTTCCCCGTGATATTTTCCCCCTTCTAAATGAAACCAAGCCAAACAATTCAGCAAATTTGACAGGGTCAAAACAGTAACGTCTTTGACAAGTTGGTAATTTGTAAGTAAAATGCTGAAAACAATTTTACAAGTTAATTTTAGTTATTATTTTCTCAGAAGTCTCACAAGAAAGAAACCTTTATACTAGAAGCAACAGTTGTTTACAATTTGTAATGAGGGAAATTTTGGGTCTCTTGCGCTTTTCCCCCCGCCCCAGCCCTAACTTTTGATTTTTTTGACCAATAACTTTGAAATTTGGTGTGGGTGCATACTAGAGGCTGATGAATTCAAAAATTCAAAAATTTTAGAGTTTTTAAAAAATTTTACAAAATTTAAAATTTTAGTTTGGTGAGGGGGACTAAGGGCCGTATTCACCAAGCTCTGGTAATCTACCAGTGATAGCTTTTAAAGGTTACCAGTGGTTAAACCAATTGGTTACTTACAGAGACTCATTTCACCAAACGTTTCTAACCAGTGGTAGTATACCACTGGTAGCTTACAGAGAGTTATTTTGCTAACCAGCCTTGGGCGTGGTTTGCAGTGTATATTTCCGGATGTAGATAACAGTTTTCTTGTTAATTTTCCGCCAGAAAGGACCAAAAATGCTTTCGCTGCAGTAGCACTTATGTTGTAAGTTTTATGTTTTATATTTCATATGTTTCAAACGAAAATTATAAAATCATACAAACTTTTTCGAACTTTCTTGTGTTATGTTTTATGTTTCTTACTTTTAAGCGAAAAATATAATATCATACAAACTTTCTTTCCGAAGTAAAATCCTTAATTTGTTAAATTACATTTGAAGGTTTTTCGACAAATGCGCATTTATTGTTAAAAAATGAGCTACAGCGAAATTTGCTTAAAAATTTTAGACGTTTATGGCGCATACGACAGGCTTAATGTACTATACGCGAAGACTTTCGCTGACTCGGCTGCGAGTTTGTAGAGACCGAACTAGTCCATTTGACAGATTCGATGCTATCAAAAATATTCCCGCGAAGTACCTATTTGCTGATTATTACAACATCTGATTAATTTCGCTGATCTTATTACAATTTATCCAGTCCTTGGATGAGTCTGTCTACCGATAATAGGAGCACTCTGCCCTCAGTCCCTATAGTCATTATAAATTCATAATTCAATCTTAAGAACCCAACTAACAGAATAATGGAAATTAAAAAATAGAAATAGTAAAACGACAAGAAGAAAAAAATTAAAATTTGCAAGAAATATAATTTAGTCAAACTTGATTAATGGTCAATAATCAAATAAATGGTACAATTAATAAACGAAAAGATTTCGTTAAATTAAAATAAACACTAAAATACATTTTCAAAAGCAATTTTAGTACCTACTAAGAAAAACATTGCCTCTAGTTTCTGTAAGTAACCACTGGTTAACCATCGGTAACTTAACCAATTGGTTGTGAATACGCTAGGTTAACCAATTGGTTTTCTTACCGTCTGAAACCCTACCACTGGTAAGGCTACCACTGGTAGAGCACCACGACTTGGTGAATACGGCCCTAAGAGGAACAAAAAATTTTTTAAAAAAATTTTGCTGAAAACTTGCATACAGGGCTTTTCTGGGGCGCTGAGCACGAATCTGAAATCTGTTTTTCGATTCAGCTTTTCGTTAGCTCAGTATAAGCTAAAGTTGTAAGCTTAACATGTAAGCTTATCCTGAGCTAACGAAAAGCTGAATCGAAAAACGGACTTCAGATTCGTGCTCAGCGCCCAGAAAACCCTGTATGCAAGTTTTCAGCAAGATTTTTTAAAAAAATTTTTTGGTTCCCCTTGGTCCCCCGTTACCAAACTAAAATTTTAATTTTTTTAAATTTTTTAAAAACTTTAAAATTTTTTAATTTTTGAATTCATCAGCCTCTAGTATGTACCCACACCAAATTTCAAAGTTATTGGTCAAAAAATCAAAAGTTAGGGCTGGGGGGGAACAGCGCCAGAGACCAGGAATTTTATTGAATATTTAGCGGTGACATGTGTGCAAAATAAGAAACAGTGGTATAAAAATGCCTAAAAAGCCTGTTAAAAAACGAAATTTTAAAACTAAAACTAAAAAACTAAAAAACTTTACTCCATCTCCACTCTACTCTGCTCTACTCTACCCTTTCTTGAAAAGGCCCTTGTTTTGCGTGCCAACGCACATGGACATTTTATTTGAAACTTATGAATGTCAATAAAACGTCTTTACAGACTGAGGGGTCTTTTTGGAATTGTAATTTGTTATTATGGCTGGCTGCATGTTAAACAACAATGTGATGGTCATCACCCGAAGCCAACTGAAGTGATTGTAATTACAATAAAAGTTTTAATTTGTTCATTAACACAGAATTGTTCAGTGTTTTAAAATGAATCAAAATAAACTATGGTAAAAGTAACCTGTTTAAGCTTTAGTTATCGTATTCTAAGAATGCAAATTTGTAGAAATTGATTAGACATTAGACAATAATATTTGACTTCTAAAAACACAATTAATTGAAAAAATAAATAATGCAAGGTAAACTGTTTAACTTATAGCTTACAACTTATTTAGAGTCTTTGTACAATAACTTAAGGACTATTCGAACAGTAATATATAGTGTAAAGTGTTTATTCAATTTCCAAAACAATTCTCTGTGGCATTTAAATACCGTAATCTAATTGTAGGAGCTGTGTATTAGACGCAGAGAGGTCATATGTAGGAGCTGTGTATTGTAGGAGCTGTGTATGCTCACCGGTGCAAAATGTTAGCCAGGAAACTGACCCCGGAAGGTTGATCAAAAATAAGCCAACCAAGTTGCCAGAAGGAGTCTCAAAGCCTAATCTAAATTTGATTCGACTATCATTTCCGTTTCTGTCCACTCTCTTTCTTACCCTTCACTTTCTAATGTAGGTACTGTGTCCTTTTAATGACTTTAAATTGAGCAGTCGGTTAAACGCTTTAGTTAATGCAGTTTTTGCCTGCCTCTGTCTCCAGTTAGTCACAAACACAATTCCCATGAAAGCGGAACTAGGGCATAATTCCTGCGTGGGTTGCTCCCTGTTATTGGAAGGATTCTCTGAAAGTTTACGCTCGATTTGAGCTTTAAACCAGATTTGTTGGACCTGAATGGAGGCGAGAAGTGGCCCCCAGGTCTGGTGAGCTGGAAAAGGACCAAATTAGATCAGCCAAACCCCCTTTGTCCTTAACAATTCACTTGAAGCAAAATTCTGGTCCAGGACTTAAAGGCAAACCCTTATCAGATTAGAGGAGACTTACATGTTTCCCCCTTTTGGTGGCACATTTGGGGACTCTCGTGCTACTAACGACTGCAAGCAAGTTACATAGAACTCTTCCTTTCCGAAACACACTGTTGCCATTCTTCCTTGATAAATGAAGTTTTATCACGCATTATATACTTTTACACACAATTTATTACAAGAATTCTGTCGTGGGGTATGGTTTTTGACAGATTGTAGAGTAAAAAAGTGTTACATCATGTCAGCTGAATAGTAGTCTAGTAATCCCTTATCAAAGAACGGAAGATCGTCACACTTTACCAGAGACTTACCTAAGCCTAATGACATCATTGGCTGGGTATAGCATTTATCATTATGAAAGTGCGTGATTTTAAAAGCAAAATTTTGTCCCAACTATTTATTAATGACCCGCGTTCGTGGAACGTATAATTTAAGACTCACTGAACTTTGCTTTATTATGTGATCTTGTATGAATGAACCAGCTGACTCAAAACACAGCGTTTGATGAAGCAATGGTTCAAATCTCAGTAATCAAAGTTTATTTTTCTATTTCTTTGCGATCCTGATACTAGAAATAGAGTGTAACTGTTGTTGACCGGCCGAAATTTTCATGGCGGAAACGCTAGCGGCCGGCCGATTTTCTGAAAATGGCCAGCCGGTGTCGTATACTATTTTATCACCTATGCTAAAATGTCACCTAAGCTAATTTTTCACCGAAAAGGCTCGTTACTTTTCCAATCTCGTTATTTTTAATAGCATTGGATAGCTCTTGCAAAGGCGATTGTTTTGATATAAAATAATGTGGTAATTAAGCTAATTATAGCTGTTAATTAACACTTAAAATTAACATAGGAAATTTTCAAATTTCAGGTGAAACCTATCACGTTGCATATCATTCGAGAGCTCTTGACGAGGCGGATTCAATGGGCTAACAATTAAGCCAATTAGTTAAGCTAGCTGAAACTTCAACCGAAAAATCTATTTTTCGGTAACGTATGGAGTTATTACGCATTGCTAGGCCAATTAGTTGGTTTGATTGTTAGCCCATTGAATCCGCCTCGTCAAGAGCTTTCGAATGATATACAACATGATAGGTTTCACCTAAAATTTGAAAATTTCCTATGTTAATTTTAAGTATTAATTAGCAGCTATAATTAGCTTAATTACCACATTATTTTATATCAAAACAATCGCCTTTGCAAGAGCTATCCAATGCTATTAAAAATAACGAGATTGGAAAAGTAACGAGCCTTTTCTGTGAAAAATTAGCAAAGGTGACATTTTAGCATAGGTGACAAAATAATATACGACACCGGCCGTTTGATGGCCCAACCGGTGGAATCGGTGGACGAATCGATGACTAATAAATGGCTGTCAGGCTGACCCATGTGTGCCAGAACAGGAAATCAGCATATAAATCTAAAACAGATTACAAGAAAATTTTGATAAACCGTTGAAATACACGGCCGGCCGGCCGTTTAGCGCCGGCCAAGTGCACCTCTTGGTCAGCCGGTTAGCTTTACTTAATCGTAAAAATATGCGCTTTCGCCTTAAATTTTTGCGTTAAATTCCTATCTGAACTGAATAAAGGATTTTTATACAAAATTTTGCATCAGTTTTCTAGGGTACTCCATTTGTTTGCTCAGTACTTATCCAACTTAACGCATACCTAAGAACATTTATATGAATGAAGCGAACTCAGCGATTTTTCTAATTTCCATCGAGTTTTTGCTATTTGACTTCAAGTTTCAAAACTAGCTTAGCTAGGAGGCACTTAATTTATGACAAGCTTCAGAGGTTTTAGTTTATTTGGATCGGCTACGTCTGCGTCTTAATTATTTTTTCAGAGCCTTGAGATTGCTGGCATGATCTTTAGTTTACCTCAAAGCAGGTGCGCTGAAAGGTTTATGTAACCTTGGATTAGCATAAATTAGGACTGCAAACTCTATTAAAGGTGTTCTTTTGACCAAGAAAGGGGGGCTCAATCCTATTTATGCCTGCCCTACAAAATTTGTTCTGCTAACAAGTCTACTGCGTAAGCTTAGTTCACACATTAGTTGTCTCTATAAAATCCTTTAAAGCCTCTTTATCCCATACTTTCCCGCCTCAACATTAGTGTCCTTATAATTAGGCCTAGAATTCCTTGCGTTCTATCTAAAAATATAGGCGATTTCTGTGGTAATAATAGCATTTGTAATACAAAGAGAATGTTCTTAGAGGAGGCCTTGATTTGAAGGCTAGGAAAGCCCCCAGCTGTTGTATATGATCATGCTCTAGAATTGAGGTAAAATCCTTTTAATCGCACTAAAAACTATCTCAAAATCAGTATAACGGCGAACCTCATTCATAATCATAATATTAAATTGTATATGATATGTTGTCTTATGTTATGTTACGTACAACAGTATGGAATATTATATTATATTGTATATTATATTATATTATATTATATTATATTATATTATATTATTTATTATGCCATACTATATTTATGATAATATTTTAATTATAATTAGACTAGAAATATTTACTTATAACTATTTTTTTTACCAATTCCTTAAGATTATTAAATTACACGCCTATAGCAACGATGAAGTGTGACCTAATTCATTGTTGTAATTAAGATCAGGAGTTTTGATCAATCCTGTAGCAGGAAAAATATGTTTCTCTCAATATTTACTAATTCCCATTTCCACCCCACGCAAAAACATTTAGTGGATATTAGATTTCACCAGAGATGAAAACGTGCGTCTTTGTAACTACCCTTATCTTTCAGCGCCACAAAAGGGTGGGGAGGGGACAGATTTCAACTGCTCTTTCTGGACTGGGAAATTTGTCGTTCTTGTTAAGAATTTGGTCAAATTCGTTAGCAATACGTAACTGAACGAAGTA
>JASAND010028605.1:0-19971 GCA_030248195.1 Trissonchulus latispiculum
ATAAGTCCTGTTGTTAACGTTTGAGGCGTTTTTGCACCTTTTTAAAGCGATTTTAAGTCAAAATTTTAGAAAAATTTTTCAAAAAATGCCCACTTTTTGGCCAACTTTTTAGCAAACTTTTTGGGTCCAAAAATCGCTGGGGGGTTCGGGGGGTAGCCGAAAGTTGGGAGAGGGTATGTCAAAAATGCTGGGGGGGGGTAAAATTGGTCAAAAATTGGGTGGGGGATACCCCCCCCCCAAAGGAAATTATTCAACGCTAACACATCCATGCCCCAAACCCTGCGCATATTTAGCTTAAAGCCTGGCAAAATTTTCAAAATTTTAAGAAATCGAAATCTAACTCAAACTACTATGGTTCTTGATTTTAAAGCTTTTGCATTTCTCGGGTCAAAGACGCAGGGTATAAGAAAAACCAAATCTTAGGAAATCAATATTTTCTCATTGCCAGAGATTCTATCCAGTACTTCACTCAGATGATGGTTTCTATAGTCAATCTGTCCGGTTCTCAGTGAGCGGACGATACCAGTATTATGCAGAAGGCTACTGCCGTGAACTTAGCGCTCAATACATTTTCTGACATGCAATTTGGGAAAGTTTTGCTCTGTATATAATCACCTGGTATTGTAACGCATTAATTCGTCAATTTCATGAGTTCAAGGTGTCTAGTTCTTGGATTTGCTATGAAACGACGATACAAAAACTTCCCGTACTGTAAATAAAAATTAACTTCTTGTAAACTGTAATAATTTTTCTCCACTTTCCATCAGCAAGGTGCCAATCATGGAAGCATCAGGTGCTGACTAGAGCTCCGTCATCGTACGATCAGCAAGAATTGATACCTGAAACGTATGTGGCTATCAAAACGCGACTACCTTAGAATGCATTTCTTAGCCAATACTTAACAATGATATGTCACTACAGCACCCATGACTTGAAAATTTCGGGTCTCGAGTGGGGATGGAACAACCATTTGTTGACTGTATCAACGTCAACCAGCCAGCCAGAAATAGTATGCGAGTGCTTAATTTCAATGTTACATTATAATTAATTCATAAATATAGGTATACGTAAGTTCAAACGGACAAAAAGCATTTCCAAACTGTAAAATTTTGTCTACATGCATACGTAATAATTAGTATTATGTTATGAAAATAATAAAATGTAAAGCGAAATTATATAATCTAACTAAGCAAACTCAAATACATAATTTAAAACTTGGCATGCTTAAGGTGCTGGTTTCCTTTCGGGTATT
Organism: Trissonchulus latispiculum; assembly: GCA_030248195.1. Lineage (NCBI taxonomy): Eukaryota > Metazoa > Nematoda > Enoplea > Enoplida > Ironidae > Trissonchulus > Trissonchulus latispiculum. The sequence continues at coordinate 1,253 of JASAND010028605.1, forward strand.
TTTGACTCCTGCGGCTTTAATCCTTTACGCAAAGGGCTAAAACTTACGAAATAACCTATTTCCGTGCTCTTTAGCATGTTAGGACCAGTCCCGTATTCTTAGGCCAAAAGATAAGAAAGTTTTGGTTTTTGGCCTTAAGCTCCCAGTAGGTAGACAAGACACGGGATTGGTTGGTATGGCTGGAAAGAGGACTCGAAAATGAACATTTTTGCTCTTACAACCTTTGAGGTATCTCCAGTGGTTAAGTCAGTATAAGCAAAACACTGTTTTTAGGGCCAAAAAATGGCCATTTTCGAGGAATTCAGTTTTTTCAAAATTACTGCCACATGTTAAGGACAAAATTGGCTTAGTTATACTCAATCGATACATCGTCCAAGTGCACATTTTATGAATGCCTATTAGCCGGACTTTATTGCTTTCAGCTAGAGATTTGGCCGAAAAACCATTTTGGCAAAACTGCGATCATTTTGTTTCGAACATCGATTTCTCAAAAACTACTCGACGGATTCCGGAGATTTTCGGCAGAATCGAAATTCGCACTTCTGCGGAGGGACGTTTTTCTTGGTTTGGGCTAAAACATATTGAGTAGCAAGAAAACTCAATGCGAAGTTGCGAAATTTCGTGTTGCTGTGCATTTTGCCGATTTTCTCGACCGTTAAGGCCTGCTGAGCCAAATCCAGAAAAACGTCCCTCGGCCCATACGTCCTTTATATCGTAGCACAAAAAGATCTTTTGGCCGATTCTTCAGTTTTGAGAAATCGATGTTCAAAAACTTTTGGTCTATATTCATCCTGTTAGATGTCAGCTTGTCAGAAAATTTCTGCTATTTTTTGCTGATTTTGCCAGTTCTGTAAGCTCATGTGAATGTACAGATAATAAGCTTTAAAACGATGTATAAAGCTCTTTGCAACTCCCAAAATTGCGAAAGTTATAGAGTTTCGAAAAGTCACGACAAAAGCACTGCACAAAAGGATACCAGCACCTTAAGAACGTAATCATTGTAATGCATGCTTTCTATTTCGAAAAATAGTTACGATTTGGGTTAACGGGGGATTTTCGTGCGGTTTGTTAATTTGTACGTAGCGGTAGAAGCAGTAGTAGCAGTAGCAGTCGTAGTGAGTAGTCGTTCGTTAGTTAGCGTAAGTGTAGCCACATGAATTTTTGAATACTGCTCTTACTGTGTAAGTTGTGATCATTTAGCTGACTGGAGATTGATAAGCAGACGACTAATTGGGCGTTGGCAGAATGACAGATGACAGAAAAAGGGAATGACAGAAGGACTGATTGGATGTATATATAGCTATGTACAGAGTTTATAATTGTCTCTTTACAGGAGATTCGGGACAGCTTTTCAGAAGAACGGCTGACCCGCCAGAAAGGCAGCTTCTGCTGCTTCTACCTCAGCTTCGGAATAACCCTCAAACTTGTCATCAGAGGGAGCAAAAAACCCAAGGTAGTCGTCGTCATCAACCGGGATTGTGTCGTCATGACTGTTTGCTCTTTGGTCTGGGCTTTTTGGCCGTCATTGGGCGAAGGATTGGTTTACCATCAGTTAGTTGAACTAACCTGGCCTCCACCGATATCTTTCTGGTTCCAATCCTGTCCCAAATTGTAGTAGCCAGTTCAAAGTCGAAATCTTCTCACTTGGCGGAATCCATGTTGATGACAATGAGCTTATGGGTAAGTTCTTCCTTACGCTGACGACCCAGAGAAGTATCAGTAAGCTTGACACAGGAGAAGACGCGCTCTACTCCCGAAGTGCTGATAGGCAATGACAAATAGTACAAAACAACATTCCTGAAACTGGAGTTAGGTTTCAGGAAATCCACATTCATGGACACAGCTTTCCTGTTGAAGGATTTCTGTTTTTCAGGAAATTTTCGAAGCAGTAGAGCTTGAACTCCTTAATCAGCCTATCTTCATCACATATTGGATCGGCGAAATAGATCTTTCCCCTGTCCTCAAGCCATCTGGCCGTGTAAACAATGAGCTGGCAAAACAGCAGGACCAAACCGTCTTCTTCCTCAGTGGTATAATTTGCCGGCTGGCTGTCGATTTCATTCAACGCCGGTCGCCGCAGATCGCCGCCATTCAACCGGCTCATGGCATCGACATAGCTTCGTCCATCAGCTGCAGCCATGTGTTCGGATAGGCAGACAAATCTTCACCGCCTGCTGGTAGCTGGAAACATCCTGACCAGGCTATTCGGTTTTTCTCAGAAAGGTTACCATGGCTGTCATCACATCTCTTCATTCCGACATACAGGATACGTTCAGCCGTGCCCACTGTAGTGCAGAGATAGGAAGCGTTGAATCGTTTCGTTTCGAATTCCGAGTATCTTTCTTCAGCTGGGTAAAGGTGTATTTACTTGCCGTATGACTTTTGGCTTCATTTTCCAGACAAAACTTTTCGGATTCTCATTTGAACGTCCTGGCTGTGCCGTAGCCTGAGCCTCCTTGAAGAGACCATCGATTTCTGGAGACATGGTAAGCAGGCTTTGCAGCATTTGTGCAGATTCGTAGTTTTCTCTTAGAAATTCCGTTTTCTCCGAGGCATGCCTAGAGGCCAGATGGCCCCAGTGAGATCCACACCACAACGGTGTCAGACGGGAGGTTGTGAGCCTTTATTCTGTAATTTAGACTGATATTGGTTGATGTCATGCCACCACCACTATGGGATCGAAGTGCAGTGCAGTTTCGCAATTTCAGAGTGTTGCGGCCTCGTGGAAACAAAGCTGGACATTTCTCCTCCAGGAAAGCCAGATCTTCGTTAAAGAGGATAGTCGACTGATTCATCATGGCCATCGCTGACGCTCCTGTTTTGCTGCTGGCATGAACCAGTCGCAGCTGCCGTTTCTGCACTTCAGGGTAACCAGTTGTAGACAGGAACTGAATTGAAGTCGCCATCCATTCACGAGTTCTAGAAGTAGAAGCCAAATTGGCCAAAACTAAGAATGTCAGGCTCCCCTTCTTCGGTGGGACTGGTACAGGTGAGCTGGACATATACTCCATACAGGACTGTGTAGTACAGGGCGTTTATGAAGTGGTTGATGGCATAGACGGAGGTGTACTTCTTTGCATGTACTGTGGCAGATCAGCGCCGTGGCAGAAAATAAGCGGCTGAACTTCATCCTTGAAGTTTTTGTACAGGCACTGTTTGGAGAATATTCATCTTCAAGGCCAATTTCAGGAGGACACCCACTGCCATCCACCCCACTGGATTCAGCTTCTTTGTCATTGGCCACAATCAACCTTCTTTCATAGCTAGCGTGGCATAAGAGAATATCCGGCTATTCCATCTTCATAGGATTTTCTAGTTTGGATATGCTGCTATGCTGAACCCGTTTTGGATACTTTGTTGCTGAAGTTGAATGCTTTCCAAATTAATGTTCAAAGAAATTTTCTTCACCCTTTCCCAATTTGATAGGAAATATGTTTATGTATTTTCCCTTGTTTCTTTTCAGCATTTGATCGAGAGAGGGGGCGGGGGTCTTGATAGCCGCTTCTCGACACCCTGAACACAAAATACCCAGCATTTTTAGGTTGTATGTTCTCACCGGTATCTCTGACAGCTGAATCATTAAAGCATAATAAAACATAATTAAAACATAGTAAAGCCAATGGGTATTTTAATTGATATTTCTATGAGGTTCAACAATAATGAAATGTCAAAAGTCTAAACGTACGAAATACTTGAACATTGATCTCAACAATATAAATTGTTTACTGTACGTACCATGTTTAATCAATGTAATTGGCTTTCAGAGAATATATGTATAAATATTGCCTGGACTCACCTGAAATCTGGCTTTGACTTTTCAGATCCATATCCATATCTTCAGTTGTAGCAAAGCTCTGATTAGAGGAGACGGAGGGAGGGGGAAGCTGGATGCAGATCGTCTTCAGAAATTATATCCGGCGCATTTCTGACAGCTTCAGCTGATTGTGGGGTTGGGGGGTTGGGAGGGTGATGCGGCAGTGTCAGCTGAAGCAGCTGGCTGTCTCGCCTGCTTTTCCGTTGGTGGCTTCCAAAAGTCGAACAGATTTGATCGTTTTCTGTGGTTCTTGGCGGAATGTACAGATCAAATCAGTTAAAGCAAGTTAAAGCTCTGAAATATAATAACATAGCATGCATAATTGGCAATCAATTAGAGGCAAAAGGTTTGCAATCCCCCCGTAGAAAATTTGTAAGTTTGAGGAAAATAATGGATGGGGATGGGATCTGGGTAGGAAAGGGTGCGTGGTCGGGCTTACTAAAATGTTGCCTCCAAACTCCCGTTTCATGACTCAGTAGGAGGACCCCTAAAAGTACAGTGGAGATCGAAAACATGGTCACTTTTAAGCGCGCTTGCGCTTACTGATTCTGTGCGCGCTCAGCGACTGCGTGGAATCATTGTAGTAAAAACTGATTTAATGTAGCTTGACTTGCCTAGCTAAACCCTGTTGAGTTTTGGGAGCTGTTTGCTACATTTTGTTGGCTTGGCCACTAAGGCTTGTTTTTGTGACGATGTTTTGACTGACTGTAAACAGCTGCTGATGGCTAACTTCAGAAAGGCAAGTTTTTACACATGTACAGAATGAAGAGTTTAATGTATACGTAGGTGACAAATGGGAGAAAAACAGTTTGCTATTTTATTGAATTGATCGTAGCAACTAGTAACAAGCTGGAAAAGGATATGCTCACAGTAAACGTATTCTCTTACATTCCTAGTGGTGAATGTTGACACAGATTTTCTTTTTTTCTATCTTTCAGATATTCTTTAACAGCTTTTATGCTTTAGACAAATGTAACAATTCGTAACGTATACACGAATTTAATTTCAAAATTCACAAAATCTACTTATTTATTTTTATGCAAGTCCATTTTATTCAGCTTGTTCGTCCAAAAACGCTTCGTCCACTTCCGCCCTATTGCTAGGACTATCGCTGGACTCTTGAGAAGTGGTTGGTTTTAGACGACGTAAATATGTGTCGATCGACTTAATACAAGCACCCCAAGCACGCTCGACGGTTTCAAAAGATTGAAGCGGTTTACGAGATAGCACTTCGCTTTTAATGAATTCAAGTTTTTCGGCATTAATTGCCAGTTTCCCCCTTGTTCCGGAACAGTTTTTTCCAGTAACTTCTTGGGTTGTAAACACTTCTCTGAACAGCTTCAGAGCATAAGCTGTTCTACTCTGACAGCATAAGCTCCAAGCTTCCAAATTTTCTTGAGTTAAGTCACCCTGTTTCCAACAAGAGAAATAGACACATCCACATCTGAGGTGGACTGATTCAGAGGTATCGATTCGCTAGGCGGATCAGAGTTTTGGGACTGTTGGCTTGTCTGCTGATGGTTCAGGACTTGTTCCAGCATTTCCATCATTCTCTGCTGATTCTCCATGACAACGTCAAGCTTGGCTTCGATGTTGACATCTGTGTTATATCTAAAAAGTGCAATTTCATTAAGCAGTTTTGCATGACTCATGAAACATTGCAATGGAATTAAACTATACGTTAAGACAGTCATAAGTTTAAGCCCATTCAAGTCCGTATCAGTCCATATCAGTATAAGTTTCAGTCGATAGTGTAAAATAATTTTAGTACAGTTTCAGTTTCCGTCGCAGTTCCTGCTTCAGCTCCAGTTCACTTTAAAAAGAACGGTCTCCAGCCTCATATAAAGTATAGTTTGATGTTTATTCAGCCTTCTCTGCAGCAATATTAACACAATCAAAGCTTTAAACCTCTAAATTTTCAAATTTCAAGGAAAGACTGAAATTCATAGTCCGAGTTTCAGTTTTTTACCTGAACAAGTTTTAGTTTCAGTTTCAGTCGGCGGCTTAAAATAAGTTTAGTTTCAGGTCTTTCTCCAAGATGGTTTCAGTTTCAATTCAGTTTCAGTGACTGAAACATCACTACTAAATGCTGGAAATACTGCTTCTAGTACGGTGCCTAACAAAATTTTTGTTCTTGGCATTAAAGAAATGAAAAGGATTTTAATGAATTATAAAACTTTAACCTGTTTAAATTATTCCTTGCAGAGGAGTTTTGTTCTGGTGACGTTAGTGAGTATGGGCTTAAGCGATTGGCACCCAGGTTAGATCTAGGGGATTGGTATAGCAAATCCAATGCTCGGCGGATTCTACTATGACCAGGTGAGATTGCAGCAGCGGCTGCCATGCTGGGAGAGTTTTCGATGGCAGGAGATCCCGAAATAAGTGCCACTGAACGCGCTTTTTGCACTTTGGGATTGTCTGAGTCCTGGACATTACGCTGAGCGACTGGCCTTGAACCTGCTGAAACAATCAAAAGGTACATGGCTTCAATCAAATTTTAATGTCCCGGCAGCAAGGATCGAGTGGTCTTTTTACCTTTAACTCTATGTGCGAGTTCAATAGGCTATACTTGTCTACTATGAATTCAAACTTAAACTAGGTTCGATTGTGCCAGTGTTTCAATCGGTAAAACGTTGCCTAGTTTGCCAAACGCTGTGGGTTCGATCCCTACTTTAGACCCAAATATTTCAGGTCGGTGGTGTAGTAACATCCTTCTTTCGTTAATTATGCTATATACACTATGTTCCTAAATATGAGCACCGATGTCGTACCCGAAATTGTGTCATTATGCTGGCATATGGCGTATCGAGTCTTGAGACTACAAGCAAAACAGCTTTTCCATTCAGCCGGTAATTGCTGCGTGACACACAGGACAGTCAGGATATGACAGCCATTCACCTAGATCGCATCCCAGGCAACGGTCACCCGCAGACAAGTTTGGCGACATATTGGCTTTGAAATATACAATCACTGCCGCCAGTTCATTTTGCCGCCGACTTATTTGTGCATTTGACAGGTTTTTGACGTCTGAAAGACAGACACTGCATGAAAATTAATTCAAAAACTAAGACCTTTGCACTAAACTACGATAATATAACCCAAAGTTTCAGTTTTAGTTTTAGTTTCAATCATTAGCACAAAATTAATTTTGGCTTCAGTTTTCGACAATAAGTAATTTCAGTTTTAGTCATCTTTCCAAAACATATTCTATTTCAGTTTCAATTTCAACTACTTTCAACAACTGTAACATGGAAGCTGAGTTTCAATTTCAGTTTCAGTGACGGAAACATCACTATTAGCTTCTGATCCTGAACTGATTAGCTGCACCTACCGAGAAATTCCCATAAATGACCCATAAATTGTAGCTTCTACCTTCATACAAAGCTTTATAGTGTTGGTGGTGGCATAACTGAAATTCTGAGCATCTTGCGTTGTCAAGGCACTCCTTTATTTCCTGTAAGCTAACCGCACTGACAGTGCCGTCATACCAGAGAAATACCGCGCCGTCGGATAATCGTAAATCATAGGGTGCTAAGGGCATTACCACCTTAAATGGTTAAATAAAAAATAATTCATTACTTATGTCAAGAGTACATAATAGATAGATTTATGAAACTCTTACACTGTAAATCAAGCTAGATATGCTCGGGACGATAGATCGGGACTTCCCCCTCTAACCGCGAATCCCGAAACTGCGGGGGGAGGGAGGTTCCTCTAAGCAGTATGTACACGCTTTCATAAAAACTAGCGTCTAGCACTGTTTACTCATGAATTGTAAGAGTTTCTTATTCTTACATTATGTGTATTATATGCTATTTTAGCGTTTCATTCAGCGGTCATGGTTTTATCGATACTTAGATTTAATCGTCTAAATGACTACGCTAAACAAAGAATATTGCAACTACTGAAAGAAGGTTCAGGCTGGGATCAAATTCAGACAAGTCTTCAGGCTGAAAAGTATATTTTTACAGTCAAAGCGATCCGCAATTTTTATTATCGTTACTTGGGCCGCGTTTCACAAAGCCCTCCTAAATTTTGCTCTTAAAGCTGCTCCTAAGTCAAAAGTTAAGAGGGTTTTCCAAGCAGCTTAGGAGGACCTCCTAAACTGTTTCACAAAACTACTTGGAGATTGCTCTTAAATATTAACGCTAAGAGCGCTCTTAACACCATTTTCAACTAAAATTTAGGAGCCCTCTTATGTTTGCTCTTAAGTTTGTTACTACATAACACATATTTTTGGTAATTTCAACGTAAAATAATTGATGATAACTAACTGAAATTAATTGAAGCCACGTATACTATATAATTAATCCCATTAATAGGGCAAAAAAATCTTTATTTAAAAATGTAAGTTTAGTGACGAAAACTAAAAATTTTAAATTTGAGAAATTTCATGATATAATCCATCGCATTTACTGAAAATGTGTTTCTTGGAATTATAGTTGCGTATTGCATCATATTTATGGCAAAACAATAACAAACAGTGCTGTTTTGAACTTAGGAGGGGGTTTAGGAGTGCTAAAACGTGCTCCGATTTTAGGAGCGAACTTTAAGAGCTCTCCTAAACTAGGAGCCCTTCATGAAACAGCAAAATCTTAACTTTGCTCTTAACTTGTAAATTTAGGAGCTCCTAAAGATAAGAGGGCTTTGTGAAACGCACCCTTGATTCGTAGAAGTATCTTTAACCGAAAATCCCCTGGCCGCCCGCCTCTAACTGTGGACGACGAAATTCCGCGATATATGGACCGACAACTTAATATTAATAATGAGCTTTCCGGTGTTCAGCTTCAGGTATATGTCAACAAGTATTAGCACGAGTAGATAAAAACTTTGAGTGTGACAGACTCTTTATTAGCTGCTGAGTTATGTTCTTCACGCTAACAGCTTGCTACTCTCGGAATTGTGTACCCAGTAATCAAAGAATTCGCTGTCACACTCTTATCTATTACGTACTGATGGTATCCGTTGTAGAAACCAAAACAAAAAGAAAATTTTTTATAAAAACTGACATTTAGTTAAAACATTTAGTTCTGATCGAATTTTGGAAAACTTTTTTAAATAAAGAAAGAAGACTAAAATTAATTTCTGAGTCTGACTCTGACTACTGATTTTTGCATTCATTTTTAGCGTTTGATCAACAGCAGATTTAAGGTGGATTTAAACTTGAATAAAATCAAAAGGATACGAAGAAACTTGGGTTGGGTTTCCGCCAGAAGTAAACCATGCCAAATGGTGCGAATGGCTAATCGTGAGCCGCGAGTCCAGTTTTCAAAAGATGTCCTACATGGTAAAATTGAAGTTCACAGCCTGTGCTTTACAGATGAGTGCACAATCCAGTTGGAGCAACACAGATCCACCTGTTTTCGAAAAGTCGGTGGGACACCGTTAATCTTGCTTAAAAGTAAAGCAAAGCATGCCGCCAAAGTTCATGTATGGGCCGGCATCTCGTGGGATGGTCCAACTAAGATTTGTATTTTTGATGGAAAAGTGAGAATGGACAGTTTCCTTTTTTGCAGGATTATTGATGACTTTTACCTGAATTATTTTGCTGATCACCCTGGTGCCATCCTGCAAATGGACAATGACCCGAAACACATGAGCAAGTATACTCAAAACCATCTAAAAGAATTGGGTACTGTTCCTTTAAAGTGGCCAGCTGAAAGTCCAGATCTTAGTCCTATCGAATGCGTTTGGCATGAACTTAAGGAATTTTTGAGATCAGAAGTGAAGCCGACTAAACTTCAGGAGCTCAAGGATGGCATACTGAAGTTTTGGAAGGATCGGGTTAACACGGCATTTTGTAGGAAGTATGTCAAGCACATCTACAAGGTGGCACCACAGGTGATTCAGAATAACGGTGGCCCAACACTCTCTTGATTTTTCTTTATGGTTTACGTTTTTACCGTTTGAATAAAGAAAACTGTACTTGCAAAGTGTACGTTCTGGATAAATACAAATGAACGATATTGAAAAATTCGTTCACAAATATTTGAAAGATGGATACAAAATTTTGCTTTCTATTGGACCCTAAACTTACAAAATCAAATTTTTGAAATAAACATTAATTTGTGCGACCCCAGCACGTTTAACTGTCATTAGTAAAAACAAAGAACGGTCCTTGGCTTCTGTTTATTGTGCTCAGTTACTAATGTCTGTGTTAAATGTACAAAGCTCGCAACGTATAGCTGAACTATAGCATACAAGTTTTAAGAAACGATACACCGAAAAATTGACAAACTTTCTAAGCTGGAAAGTAAAACTATACGGCTACTATATTTTTGGTTGAAACCTGTTCATATCTAAAGGCAGCTTCGTGGTCAGTTGAATTTCCACTAAACACAATGTTGTAAAAAAACCTTCATTCTCGGTATTGTAGCAGCATATTACAGCCACAGCATACACACACATACTACAGCCTTGTGTAAAAACTGTAAGAAATGTTGTGAAGTTTGACTCTATTGATCTTAATAAAATGATGTTGCCTGACTTTTACTCTCTAGACTAAAACTCGATTACAGGTGAACAAACGTGGTGTGTGACGCTGGAGCAATGTTCGGACCTGACCAACTAGAAATCAATGGAAAGATTACAACGGTTTATTGTAATTTAGACAAGAACTTGACGACGAAATTAATACAAAACATTAATTTCCAACAAGATTATGAATTTAGACAAAAATACTAATTCAACACAAAAACGCCCGGCGAAAGCCGGCAGAGCGACAGAAGTAGAAACTTAACCCAACCACCAACTTGACCAACCCCAAAAGATTCGAACCTAATATTCACGACCCAACCACTCTTCATCAAAAACTACACCCAACTGCCACAAACCAACCCAATATGGAGGACTACAACAATTAGCTATCCGAACCTACGAATTTAGACAAGAGTAATGCGAAAAGGTTGAACGTTTGTCAAATGAAATGTCATTTTCACTTAGGCTTAGCAGCACATGAATAATTTATATCTTTCCTGCCGGTGCTAACTTCACAATGTAAAAACTTGCCTTTCTGAAGTTAGCCATCAGCAGCTGTTTACAGTCAGTCAAAACATCGTCACAAAAACAAGCCTTAGTGGCCAAGCCAACAAAATGTAGCAAACAGCTCCCAAAACTCAACAGGGTTTAGCTAGGCAAGTCAAGCTACATTAAATCAGTTTTTACTACAATGATTCCACGAGCGCAGTCGCTGAGTGCGCACAGAATCAGTAAGCGCAAGCGCGCTTAAAAGTGACCATGTTTTCGATCTCCACTGTAAATATATACATGACAAATGTATTGAGCAGCTTAACATGTTGGCATTGCGCCACAAAAATACGGGCGGTGGGAAAGTATGAACTAAGTGTGTTACAAACACGTACATATGTTTAAATTACATATGTGTACATCAAAGCAAACATTATATCTGCGCTTGTGTGCGCACATATAATACGTACGCATTATGCTTCAGTTCATTCATATGTAATGTAAACTACGCATATGTTCCTCGTATTGATGAAACCTGATTGCACGATGCAGTAAAAGTATGTTGTCAACTTGCGTCTTGCATAACAATCAGCGTTAACTTTCTTTACGTACGTACACTGTTTGACCTAGTTAGTTACATAGGTAAATAGTTGATAATAATTAATAATTGATACGTGAGGTGGCGATTGTCTTTGCTTTCTGCAGTTTCCATAGAAATTTTCTTCTCCCCCACTAGTGGGTGGGACTCCCCAACTCTTGTCCCGCCACTTATTTTTGCCTACAAAAACCCCAGCCAACATCGATTCAAATTTTTCGGGGGCCAGCTAGAGCCCCGCCCAGACCGCAACGCTGGCAGGCCTTTACGAACAGCACCAATGATATAGAAGCCATATGGTTATGTCTCCTGGCTGCGCGGTGTAGTGGATGCATGCCTGACTACAGTCCGGGAGGCATATTTCTAATCTGTGTAACTGGAATACGCACTCTAAAATGTGTAGCGTAAATACGCAAGCGATTAGAAAATGTGTGCTTGGAATACGCTGTAGAGTTCCATTACAAGCTTTTATTTGCTGCATAAATATATACGTTATGAACATGCTGCCGGAGAAATAGAAAATATAACTGCATAGCATTTCCATTGATAGTCATAGCAAAATTTTGGAGATGGATTGTGCAGTAACCTAAAGTGTAAAGTGTGACGCAATTAGTTAAATTCTACTGCAAGCAAAGAAATGAGCATAAGTGTTTAGGTACTCTAGGCACTAAGACTAAACCACTTTCCTAAACATATTGTGGAGGTGGAATCAAGTATAGACTGTCAGCCTGAAACTCAACCCCTAACCTTGAATACATTCATTAAAAATTTGAGCTAAATTTGGTAAATTTTGAAAAACAAAAAGGTGGATGATAAAAGGTGGTTTATTTAGACATGGGGGGTGGGTGGACATTGTTTATTGATTTAGCTGTTTTGTTTGCCCAAAGATTATTCTACATATGGTTTCTACAAATTGTGCTACCTTGGGTACAGATACTATAACGGCTTCTATTACTCACATTTTTACTTCATTCATTTTTGTATTTGTAGTTTTACAGACCACATTCTCAATTTGTTTAGGAACCAGGAATTTAATTCAATTCAATTATTCAATTAAACTAATAATTAATTCCCCAGCGATTAGTGGCTAGAGTAAACAATCAAGCATATTTCCTTGCTTGTAGTAGAATTTAACTAATTGTGTAACACTTTACACTTTAGTTTACTGCTCAAAACGATGTTTCCAAAATTCAGCTATAAAGACTATCAATGGAGGAAATGCTGTACAGTTATATTTTCTATTTCTATACCAGCATGTTCATGACGCGTATATTTGCTATGCAGCAAATAATAGCATATAATGGAACTCTACGGAATATGTTGCGTATTCCAAGCACACACTTTCTAATCGCTTGCGTATTTACGCTACACATTTTAGAACGCGTATTCCAGTTACACAGATTAGAAATATGCGTCAGGGAGGTCCATGGTTCGGTCCACGCCGGAGCCAAATTCTTACAATCCGGCCGGTGCTAGTCTTCGCCGGCTGCCCAAAGCAGGACCGGCGTTGTCGTATGACATTTGGGCGCTGAACAAACCCAGGGCAGCCCCCAGCCCCAGCCTCTAGCCCCATTAGGTAAAACCCAACCCTCGAGCCTCCAGCCCTTCTTAGTGAAAACCAGCCCAGCCCCAGGGGTAAAAGCCAGTCCCATTTTCCAGCCCCTGGCATAAAAGCCGGCCCTCAATTCCCAGCTCCTGAACGTGTTTTCTAGCTACCAGCATGAAAACGTTTCATATAAAGTCCAATAACCAGTTCCTGATAACAACGAACAAGTATAGAACAGTTTACCGGATCAATTTTTATGACCGGCGGCAACCGGGCCAGAAACGGCAGCCAGCAGACCAGTGCTTTGTTTCGCCGATTGGCCAAAATACAAGTTAAAACGTAAAATATTTGACACTTCGGAAGGATATTGGTGACTAAGTTTACAGTTCCAGTTCAGATAAACTGTCACAAACTGGGTACTCGACTGGAGAAGGCAGTAGGACCGGCCGGCACACCAACGGTGCACCTCAGCAAACCGACTGATCCGGACAGCATAGTGGAACAACACTAACACAGAATCGTTTTGTCTTGATTGTTTTCAAGGCAGCAGTAAATATGTTTTGAAAAGGGGGGGGGTGGGGGTTGAAAAAGGTACAGAAGTATTTACGAAATCTTATGGAAATTTGGTAAAAGGGGTAAGATTGCAAACTTCGTGGTGAGTGTGTGATATTGAAGTCAAAAGATAAATACAAGCATTAGTGAGTTTATTTCCAAAAAACAACACATATACCAGACAACAAAATAGACAAATCACTATGGATTCAGGAACGGAAGTCAACCATGCGTCGGGGAAGGGAAGTTGAGATCCACTAAAGGCGCCACCATCACATGAAAGTCACCACACCACGCCCCAAATCAAACCCAATCACCAAGCCATAACCATCATCAATAATTTCAGAGTCCAAGAAATGGACACTGACCTCGGTCCCTGACCTCCAACCAACGGTAAACGGCATCCGCCGCTTGGTCCCACCCGTGGCCCCGGAAGACCGCCCACCTCCGCGCCAGCACCTTCCGGCAAGCTGATAACACCCAGGACCCCAGCCAGGACCGATAATCAACCAAAGACCAGCATCAACCAATCGAAGACTACAGAGTCCGGAACCTACGGCACCATCCGAACCCACCACAACACAGCCAAGCGCCGTCAGTAAGGGGAGGAGCATGGCTCGCAGATAGGGAGGATGAGGGGGAACTAGAACAAAGAGTGTACGGACTGATAAAGTTTTCAAACATAATAAACAAAATCTTACAGAATACTAAACACAAAATTCTAAACTCATAAATTTGAGGAGGGAAACAGGCAGAAATCCTAAACTGACACTTCCTTACAAAAGAAAACTATGTGTCTGTTCAAGATTCAACTAATAACTATAATTTTAAACCCAATTCAGGAAACTAATAAAAGAAACGACCAGATTCAGTGTGAATGTAGTGAGTTCCAAAGCCAAGCCCGCATTCCCAAAGACGTCCGATAGAAGCTCCAGTACCATCCAGCCATGGTTTGAATTCCACCGACTGAATCAGCAGACTCCATACTGAACACAACCCATAACACTTCTAAAATAAACTGAAAATAAAGTGCAATGTGCAAAAACTTTAATGGCTTAATTTTAACATTTTGAGAACAAAAATGGAAGGAGGAATTACCCCCATTTTGGAATGGAAAATCTTAAGGTGGTGATTCCCTTTGGTCACATAACGTTTGCACCATTATTACTCATTCATTACTTGGAGTTAAGAACCCATTTTTACATCAAAATGTAGCTTTACATTTTCTCATTTAAGTGCATGCCATGAAACTAATGTTACTTTTCTAAAATATTTTTAACACATTTTAGAAGAAGTATAATTTTCCAGAATTTTTGCAGACTCAAGTAAATTTTTTCACGAGACATCGGTTATATTATTCGATACCTCCATCAAATAGCTGGGGACGATTTTTTATTTATTGTGAAATCGCTCTTCGTTATAGAGAAATAAGCTGAAATGTGTGCGTAACCTGTATTTTGCCTACTTTTTCCAAATTTGTCAAGCGATTACTTTAGCTAGAAAGCAGCAATCGGGGCAACTAAAAAAACGTCCCTGGGTATATTTGTGCAGAACACATTTGTTCAGTAGCAGCCCTCCAGCTTGCATGGTGAATGCTCCACAATCTTTGGAAACAAATTGGTCGTGTTTTTGCAAAAACTACACTTTTTATGATAGCAGCCTACAGGATAGCAGTTGGAAGACGATCATGCATCGGATAATTTGTCCCTGTGAGACCTTCAGATCGACGCCCTTAGTTTGATTTTACGGCTTGCGTAGTTCAAGAAATGTTGGATTATTTGATTTCTGCAGAAATGACAAGTTTTCGACGCCAAACCAAGAAAATCGGCTATATCTCACGGTAGAGAAAAGCTAGAAACTTGCTTTAAAAAGCAAAAATGTGAAGCTCAATGAGAACTTTCGAATGAATATAGTCATATCTGAATAGCAGCTGCCAAACGATCAGAAAATGGGAAAAACCACTCTGACAGGATATCTCGAATTTTTGAATCGGGATTGCGCGGAAGGTGTTAGAACGCTAAAAGAACTTATTTCGGAAAGTTTCATTAAATTTCACCTTGATTTATGCCGCCAAATAACAATATGTGCCCAAAAGGAATCACCACCTTAAAAGAATTTGAATCAGAAGATTTAGCCTGACTAGCCATGGGCTAACTGGTCAAGCCAGGCACACACAAGATTAGAGGTTGGTCAATCCCCATTAAAATTTTAAAACTTCAAAATCTACTCATATGCACACTCTTATGGAAGTTTGGTAAAGTGTAAGGTTGCAAAGTTCGTGATGAGTGTGTGATTTTGAAGTTAAAGGATAAATACAATACAATACTGAGTTATTTTTCCAAAGAAAACAACATAGTTCTTATTAATTTCAAACAAATAAATATAAAATTTGAATATGACCTTTTGCATTTTATACTCCTAACCTCCCTCAACTGACTTCTTAACCTTGGGGCTTCATCCACACCATTTCTTCCAGTTTTGGTGGCTACTTGGAGTCAAATTGAAAAGTGACTGAAAATGAAGCAATTTCTATTCTTTAAGGTGGTGATTCCTTTTGGGCACATATTGTTATTTGGCGGCGTAAATCAAGATGAAATTTGATGAAATTTTCCGAAATAAGTTTTTTTAGCGTTCAAACACTCTTTTTAATGGAGCAATGTTTATCAATGTTTATGTTAATCACCACCTTCAGTCCGGTTCACACTAGTGCTGGGACCGGTTCCGATTTTTGAAACCGGTTCCGGTTCCCGTTCTTAACTACCGGTTCCGGTTCCGGTTCCGGTTCCGGTTCTAGCTACCGGTTCCGGTTCCAATTGGTATTTTTGTTAAAAAAGCTAAAATCACACGATTTTTTATTTTTTTGACAATTGCTATAAAAACTTAATATGTTTAACTGCACAAAGCTATGAACGTGTTTTTAAACAGTGTTTTTGCTTATTTTTTACTATTTATATACAAATATTTACTGTGAAAAGATATGGTCTGTTTCATTTTTACCAATATGTTGCGGAAATTTTAGCTACCAGAGCTTACCAGAATACTAAGTATTCTCAATCTAGATAAACATTTAGCTACTGCCCTTCAGAAAGCGAACGTCGCACAGAACTTTCCTCGACCAATTTCAAGCAGTCCAATAAAATTTGCTTATCGATTCAACAGCTACAGTTACAACATTACAAAGCTTAATCATTGAAAAAGCAGCTAATCTCATATCGGGGTCGAAGATTTTTTGAGATCGAAAACTATAGCAGAAGACATTGGGGAAAATCGTTGAACGAGAATTAAAACTTTTAGAGCACTTATGCAGCACACAGGTACAACTAACTTCATACCTTTAAAACCAAAAATTGTATGTTACAATAAATAAAATCAAGCTGCTAAGTTTTTATTTTACATAGAATTTGTTTTAATTTTTGTAGCTGAAATAAACAAATTTATAACAAAAGAGCGCTATTCCCTATCAAATCCTAAACCTATATATAAGCAAAAAGTACTAAAATATGACTATGAAATATGAAAATTTTCAATAGACCATCAAAGGCATTCTTTTTCGGTAGCGCTAGCCAATTGCTATTAAGTAATAAGAACGGTATCTCGGGGATACTGTTGTTCAGCTTAACCCTTAATCTGGAGTTGCGCCTTCAGTATACTGGTTTGTTTCAGTTGAAGTTTGCACACAAAAATTGAAGGGGCAACAGCTAAAGCTGGAAGAGTTGCCGTAAAACATCAAATCCTTAATGCTTACCTTTGTAATCCTTAAAGAAGGGTTAACACTGAATACACCTTAGTTTTTCTTTTTCTATAACCTTTTCAGAAAACTTAAAACATTGACTGAAAACTGTTATTAAAGACATCGTAAAATTGATATCAAATCGTCTCCATTTACACAACTTCAAAAACAATTTCATACCTAAATAGAAGTACCAAAATAAAGTTAAATTCCAAATGCTAAATTTAAATTCGTAAGAAAATTTTAAAATTTTACAAAATAAACCTTGATTGAAGTTTCAAACAGCCAAAATAAACACTAGAACCGGCCGGTTCCAAAAACCACCGGTTCCGGTTCCGGTTCCGGTTCCGGTTCCGGTTCTAAAAATCCTACCGGTTCCGGTTCCGGTTCCGGTGTAGAATATTTCCTTGATTCTACCCTAAATTATTCAAAGGTGTGTGCTAACTTTATGCAAATCAATCTAAATTACTCTGCTGTGTAAAGTCCAAGGCAGGACTAGCTAATCTTTCAATTCTTCAAAATTGAGCGCAACTTTAGTCAGTCGGATTTTCAACTTCGTGTCAGCTGGCGGCTTTGGGCGCCATATTTTCTGCTATCATCTCCGGCTTCGACTGGGTGTCTTGTCGGGGGGTTATGTTGGGGTCATCTCCCCGTTTCTGTTTGGGATATAAGGTTTGTTGTATTGTTTTTGGAATTTTATAAATTTAACTTTTGTGCTTGCCCACTTTTTCCTATGTCGTGTTAGTTTTGTGAAAGTTTATTTTGGATTATGAAAATGTCATTTTGTGCTTGAAATCGCTTGAATTTGGTATTTTTGTATAAAGTAAATCCGTGTAAATTAGGGTCGTGTCGTCTTATTCAGATAGGTTAGCGAATAAGTAGGGAGTATCAGACATATTACACACTCTTACTCGAACCTCTAATCTTTACTGCAATCAAATTATTTACCGAATATTCCAAATTCTACAAACTGGCGACCGTAACTTTGGAGTAAATATGTCTGATTCTTCCCCCCGGCTTACTCGCTACCTAAAAAAATTACGTGACGGCACTGCCCGACTTTTTTCCGAATTACCCAGCGGGCAAGCACCCGAAAATTCTGACAGTTTTTTAAATCAACAATTTTTTCAAAAACGCCGCTCTACAAATTTGGGGGGAACTGAGTTGGGGGGTTCAACTCAGCTCCAAATTTCGGGGAATGCTGGGGTATCTACACGGTTATCAGTAGGGGATGTGGGGGGACAGAGTCTCCCCCAAAATTTTCAAAATTTTTCCCAAAATTCCCAGAATCCCTTCCAGAATTCCACCGATCTCCCCCAAAATTTTTCTCACCTCCCCCAAACTTCTGGGGCTGTTGGGGGGTCAGACAATGTTGTAGGTGTGCGTAGGTGTACCTCAGTGGAGGTGTTGGGGGGATCAAATCTCCCCCAAAATTCTCAGAATCTCTCCCAAAATCCCATAAATTCCTCCCAAAATTTTCAGAACCCCCCTCAAAATTCTCAGACCCTCCCCAAAA
>JASAND010028606.1:0-24898 GCA_030248195.1 Trissonchulus latispiculum
TTTTGAAAACACGCAATGTACCTTTTTGGCTCATATTATGGGGCGCTCTCCGAGCTGCCCCATGATACATCATAGATGTGTTAGGGCGCCCCCCATAGGTGTAATCACAGGTGGACAAGGGGGGGGGGGGAAAGGGGGGGGGGGAAATTTCCCCCCAGCCGCTAAGTCGCCCACAAGGGGTCGCGAAATTGCTCCCACAAGGGGTAAGAAAATTGGCCACAAGGGGTCAGAAAATTGCTCAAAAATTAGGTTTTACGACTAAAATTTCCAAAAATTTTCCGGCTTCGCCGGAATTTTTCACATAAAATTGTTATTTTTAGCTAAAAAACGTCCAAAAAACGCTTTTTGGCTAAAAAATCGCTGTTTTTTGTTAAAAAATGGCAAAAATCGCTTAAAAATCGCTTTAAAAAGTACCCCTAAGAAAAATCGCTCTCACAAGGGGTACCCAAATTTGCTTCCACAAGGGTCAGTGAAATTTGACCTCCCGTTCAGGTATGGGTGTAATTGGAGGTTTGGAGGCATATATAGATTAGTGATGTGCGCCGGAGCTCCGGAGCTCCGGGTACCCGGAGCAACCATTTTCAAGCTTTGAAGCCTATCTGTTGTTCATAAGTTGGGTAATGAAGCAATATTTGAATACTTTTAACGATTTCTTGCTGTAGTCTCACGGACAGTGCCTAAGAACTGTAATTAATTAGTGTCCGTATTATTTTTAATTTTTCTATTTCGGACTGCTGTATGATTCGTTTTCTGGAGACAACTTTTCCAACTTGTTCATATGATAAAATTGAAATATATATATATAATTCTAAACTATGACCTAAGAATTGTTTCCATAAAAGTTTTTTCCTTATCTATTCTTCTGGCGCAACCTTCAAGGCCTACAAATATTTTCTTTACTTTCTTCTCTCCCATCTTTTCTAATATTTTATGGTTATATATACATACTTTATTGAAAGTTAAGCAGTGGATAAAAGCAAATCTGGTCCACATTGCTGAAATTGCAATATATAATTCATTTTGGATTTGAAAAATTTAGTTTTGACGAAATTCTCGTAACGAATTTTATAGAGTCTAAAATCTAAATCTTATATACAAAACTTAAACTTAGCTAGCAAATCTTGAAATAGTAAAACATTAGAACTAAACGGCAGTGCAAACTAACACAGGCTTTTATACAAACGCAATAGAACCATAAATCAAACTGCCATACATTCTGTGAAAATTTGTCAAAGTCTGAACTCATTTCAGATCAAAAAGACAGGTTAGCAAATAGAACAAATGTGTATAGCAAAGGCATCAGATACTGAACATAAAAATGTGAAGCGATAGTAGTAAACAGTTAGTAGACTTGCTTTTCATTGCAAAAATAACTTTCTTAGCTTAAAATAAAATTTTTACATTTTTAACCTCCACAGACGTCGGGCTCCGGTGCTCCGACAGCCCGCTCCGGCCGGAGCTCCGGAGCGGGCAAATGCTTCAGCGCACATCACTAATATAGATATGATGGGGGGAGACCCCCCCCGGCCAAAACGACAAAATTCCGCCACCCCTCCCCCTCCCCAGATTTTCGGATGTGCTCCCCCCCATTTTGGGCCTGGCCAAAAAATGGCGAAAACCAGCACATTTATGGGTTTTTTGAAACTTTTGGTAGTGCCCGTCCACACTCCGTCGGAACCACCCGCCATTTTCCCATAAGTTTGCCATAAGCTTTCGAATGAGGTATAGTTTGTCTCCCTAGACCCTGCCGTTATGGAGAAATTAAAGTTTTCCGTGTCGGGAAAAAACCCAATGCGGGAAAAAACCCATCGGCGGGAAAAAACCCCACCCGGATTTTTTGCTGGAAGCGTGCCAGAACAATTTTGACGGTGCCATTCGAAAAAGCGGGTTGTTTTTAGTAGGTCTACATCGAAAAATACCAACATTTTTGAAAAATTTCAGAAAAAATTGAATTTTGAAAATTTGGTATGTTTAACACGTAAACATAGGCAAATTTTGGAAATTTTTAAAAATTGTTTATTTTTGGCAGTTTAAGCATCCTATCGTGTAGAAAACGTGTTTTTCCTGTATTTAGAGCCAAACTAGACCCATTTTAAGGCAAAAATAAGCATTTTTGGCCAAAATTGAAATTTTGGCTTGAAATGGCACCATGTCCGATTTAGACCACCTGGACCACCCATAACAGAACGAACCCGGGAAAAACCTATACCACTTTAATCTATAGGCTCTATTAAACAAATGTATATATGTATTAGTTTGACCTTTCCTGCTAACGGTTAGAAAAATATTCAATTTTGACAAGTGGGTTTTTTTCCCGCGATGGGTTTTTTCCCGCCAGCTCTAGGTCACCCCCAGGTCGCACCGGAGGGGTTAGAGCAGTGTGGCATATATCATCATGAAGCCCAACAGATGCCCTACACATATATACATACAATCCGCTTTGGTCTAGGTCTTGCCAGTAGTTCAGGGTGGCCAGCCAAACTTTGCCAAATTTCGGCACTTGGACCACGGACCAAAATATTCGAAAATTTCAAAGTCCCAAAAAATTTGCAGGGAAGCAGTGGGAACAACAATAATGCAGCCTCTAGGGTTATTTTTGACGATCTTCAAGATAGGCTATTAAAATCCTATATAGCACATACCGGTAAGCCCACACTGGAGGTGGGTTTTTCCCGCATATTCAAATGGGTTTTTTCCCGCTTGAACCCTTGCCTTAACTAACACGTACATAAAGATCAAAAAAGGTCGCCAAAATGGAAAGTAAAAATTTTGGTACCAATCGACCCGTCTCCTCGTCCTGAGCAGAGAAATATCAAATTAATTGTATAAAAATACGTTTTTGATCCCTTCTGGTTGACTTGATCCAAAATTTTTTGGGTCCCCCCGGCCCCCAATTCCTACTTCTTATGTACTTATATACATGCATAGGTGTGTTAGGGGGGGGGGGGGGTGGGGGGGACCCCTCCCCCCAAATGGAGGGGTCGCCAACCCCCACCCCTAAAAATTTTTTCTACCCCTCCCCCCAAATCAATTTTTTCAGACCCCTCCCCCCCTAAAAATTTTCAAACCCCTACCTAAATTTTGAAAATTTTTAGCTAAAAATTCGAAATTTTTCCAAAAAATTCCAAAAATTAGCGAAAATTTGCTCGAATTCGCTTAATTAAGCTAAGAATCGTTAAAAATAGCTGTAAATTGAGAAAATTTTTCAATTTTTTAACGAAAAACCGACTTTTTTCGAAATTTTTCGAATAACCCCCCCCCCCCCCCACTAGAAAATTTTTCTTACCCCTCCCCCCAAATCGACCCCCCCCTCCCCCTTTTTTCGCCAAACCCCCCTCCCTACTTTTTTCTGAACCCCCACCCCCACTTTTTTCGCCAGCCACACCTATGCTTACATGGTACTTAATCCGTGAGAGTAGTCGTCGCCGAGATCCGTAGGATGCCCCCGTCTGATGAGTTGTCGGTGTCGCCACTGATCCCGATCAGCCGCAAGGTCCTTTACGATTCCAACGTTGTTTCTTGCCCACACCACACTACTACGGCACCGTACACAGATTTGAGATGTAGCTGCACCCATAGTGTACCACCTGTTTGGGTTGGGGGGGGGGGGGGTAAAAAGTCCAAATCTGGCTTGGGGGGGGGGGTTCTCAAAAACAGGAAATTTTCAAAAAACTGTACCCAAACTGTACCCAAATTTTTCAGCCAAAAATGGCCGTTTTTGGACATAAAACAGACTATTTTCGACATAAATCTAAAAAAAAACCACTCGTATTGCGTTTTAAAACCTATTTTTTAGCGTTTTTAACTGTTTCTAAACAATTTTTTCAGAAAATTTTTGAAAAATTGCAAAAATTTTTGCAAAAATTTAGCATTTTTTCTCTTGTTTGGACCCCATTTTAGGGGGGGGAGGGAGGGCGGTCTGAGCTCGGCTTGGGGGGGAGTAGTCGAGGTCGGGTATGGGGGGTGCGGGGTCTGGCCTCTCCGTGGAAGGGGGTCTCACCAGTGGCGGCGCCCCGGGCCTCCCTCTTTGCGATTTGGGCCCCTCCCTTTGGGGTGTCGGTCCCCCCCCCTTGAAAAATTTTTCAGCTGTTTATATGCATAATTTGAGCTAATGCATAATGCCGCTACTGGGTCTCACAGGGGGAAAACTGTAGCCTGGTACACCTATGGCTGCACCAGGTAGCTCATCACAGTTGATTTCCAGCAATCCTTTTTCAGCAGAGGTTCTTGATATTAACATTGAAATTATAGATAAAAACTTTATTTTTAAGCCATTTGATAAAATAGAAAAATTTAATTTTAAAACTATAAAATTTCCTCATATTAATAGTAATTTTTCTACTGTACGTGCGTATATTATCTTTAGAAATGAATTAGACCGTCTGTGGAAATTATCCGAAAATGTTGACTTTTGGAAATATGCAGTTAATAATTTAATTCAAAAGTTATATCCTAGAGGATATTCAATTACCAAACTCAAAAATGAAATAAACAATTTTAAATCGAAAAAAGCTCAGAATACATTTAACATACTCCAGTCATTTCATATTTAAAATTTAAACCGAAAATTATTTTACTAAAATTATCTGTGTACTCACATTCACGTCACACATGGAACAGTACATATCCGCCCAGTTTCCCCATGCCAGGTGCGCACCTGGTGAGGCTGGGCGGTGAGACGCATGGGGCTATGAGCACTAATCTTTAGGATATGTACTTTAATTCCATGGCACATATCTGTATTTTTTAAATTGTAGCACATGTATGTACCTAATTTTTGTAATGCATATTTAACATAGAATTCACCTAAATCTGAGTTTAATTGTTGTCTTTTTGTGTTGGTTTATAATTATACCTGGTTCAACGGATACCATGTATATACGTATGATTTTAGTATACACTATGAAACTGTTGTCACTTAGAGTTAGCTTTAGTTTAACCTTTTGTTTCTCTCCATTTTTTCCATGTTTTCTTTGGACTAGATAGAATATACTTCCAGTCAGGTGGGGAGGCATGCACCAAATCCGTGAGCAGAGACGTTCATTGCCGGACAGGCGTGAGATGTGGCCCTGCCACCGCAGCCGTGAACGTTTGAGGCTGTCTGCCATAGAGGGTGGTTGCAACAGGACAGACGAACTGGGACGTTAGGCAGCCTGTTCCTCAGGCCATAGGTGTGGCTGGGCAAAAAATCTGGGGGGGGGGGGTTCCGACGGAGGGTGGGGGGCCCCAAAAATTTTCGATTTTATGCCATTTTTGGACACTTTTCTTTCGGCCAAAAATCTGGGGGGGGGGTAGCAAAAATCTGAAAATCTGGGGGGGGGGGGTCGCCAAAATTTGTCATTTTGGTGGGGGAAGCCCCCCTAACACACCTATGCCTCAGGCTGATGCAGAGTATCGAGAGCAGACGCGCCGCGCGCGACGCGCGCAGCATTTGTAAGGTTTCGAGCCTGCCGACATTTACCTTCAAGCATAGGTGTAATTGGGGCGGGGGGGGGTTGGGGGCATACATGTTAGGGGGGGGGGGTTGGGGGGGCCCCCCCCACCAAAATGACAAATTTGGGCGACCCCCCCCCCAAACCTCCCCCAAAAAATTTTTCTATTTTTATGTCAAAAATCGCGTTTTCAGCCATTGCTAGCTTAAATGCCAAAAAACATTCAACTATGAAGTAATTTTGACATTACACAGGGGTTACATTACATTACGTTACATTACACTAAGTCTAAAATAAGGTTAATATTGAGCCAGTGGCGGATCCAGGGGGGGGGCCCGGGGCCCTCCCTTTGCGATTTGGGCCCCTCCTTTGACATTCCGGGCCCCCCCTAGAAAATTTTTTCAGCTGTTTATAATGCATTTCGAGTGAAAAATAAGCATAATTTAAATAAATTCCACAAATTTTTATAAAAAATTTCGCCTGCGGCGCACTTATACTTCCGTGCTGCTTTATTACATACTTAATTCTGTGACAGAACTTCTGTCTCTTAAAGTTAAAGTGTCTTCTATTTTGTTTCCTTTCTTGTTTTGCAAGTATATAATTAATTGTACTCAACGCTTTCAGTTTATTTCATGCATGACTATATACCGGCTTGGCTTATATTTATATATATATTTACAAGTTTTATTTTGCTTTCATAACGTATATATATATAAATGGGCAATGCAAGATTGATAATTGGCAGCTTCTGAAAGTGTTCTAGAATAAATCCTGGGGGCGGGGGGGGGGTAACTCACCCAGCCATATTTCCAACCCCTCCCCCAGAAATTTTTGGGGGCCCCGCCCTCCCCCAACTGGGGGGGGGGCACGAGGGCGCGACAATTGGCCAAAAATTGGGTATGTTTAGGGTAAACTTTGCAACATGGTCCAAAAAAGTCCAAATTTCTCGTTTAGTGCTTATTATCGCGAGAAATACACGTTTATAACGGTTTTATATGGACTTATACTCAATATTGACCTTATTCTGGACTCAGAAACATGTTGGCAATCGAGTTTTCGAGTTTAAAAACAATGTCTAATGTCAAAAATACTTAAAGATTTCATTGTTTTTCGGCATTAGCAATGGCTGAAAATGCGATTTTTGGCATAAAAATAGAAGAATTTTTGGGGGAGGTTGGGGGGGGGCCGCGGCGGGGTTTGGGGGGTCTAAAAAGATGGCGCCCCCCCCAACCCAAATCTACGTTACACCTATGCCTTCAAGGGGCTCCAAGTTTCACATCCTTACATAGTAGTATATACGGGGACGACCATAGTTTCCTTAGGGGGGGGGGGGGGGGGTTGGGGGGGGGGGGGGGCTTATCCCCCCCCCCAAAATTTTCGACCAAATTTACCCCCTCCCAGATTTTTGGACTATCCCTCCCCCCACTTTTGGCTACCCCCCGAACCCCCCCCCCCAACGATTTTTGGACCCAAAAAGTTAGCTAAATTTGGTCGAAAAATGGTCATTTTTTGAAAAATGTTTCTAAAATTTTGGCCTAAAATCGCTTTAAAACGGTGCAAAAACGCCTAAAACGTTAAGAACAAGCCTTATTTTGATGAAAAAAGGGCTAAATTACAGAAAATTTTGCATTTTTTGGCCATTTTTTGAATTTTCTGAGGTCCGAATTTTGGGGGGGGGGGGGTTCGGGGGGGGTACTCCCCATCACATTTCGGGGGTCGACCACCAAATTTCCGAAGTTTACCCCCCCCCAACCAAAATTTCCAGGGAAACTATGGGGACGACAGATGCATTGAATGTCGAATTTTAAGGTACCCAGAAAATGTCAAATTTTAAGGATTTGTGGTCAAAATTTTCAAAAATTTTCCGGCTTGGCCGGAATTTTGGGCCAAAAATAGTCTATTTTGGTACTCTAAAACTTGATTTTTGAGCACTTTCGAGGTTAGTTGTAGCAGTATATATACGTGGAAAACACGCATTTTTACGGTATATATTTTTAGCATTTTTAGCCCATTTTATCCCCCCACGTTTGGTCTTCCCCTCCAAGTGGGGGGCTCCCCCCACTTTTTTGGCCTAGAGAAAATCCAGGTCAAGCTTGAAGAGGAGGGGCGACAAAATGTGTATACCCGCCTAACGCCAGTTCTCGCACCGAACGAGGGAGACAGGCCGTCTTTGACCCTAACGTAAGACGAGGCGTCGGTGTATATACAAGTCTTTAAGGATGCCAATGAAAAGTTTGGGAAGGCCACAGTTCCTTAGAATAATCCACATCGATCGATCACACAAATTGGTGTGAATAATGTTTAGTTTCTTTTGACACTTTAAAAAATAACTCTGCTGGTAAATGGATTCTTGGAGCTAATTTTGCACAAAGCTCTTGCTTGTTGTGTGTTGTGTCTGCATTATGTACATTCACATGAAACTATTGACGTTGTCATTGTTATGTTGTGTAATATGTAAATTAGTTTACAGCGTTCATAAGTTCGTGTTTTTATAGGTTGTAGCACTGGACAGCCTGCGCTCAGTAACTTAAGGTACTGGTTCGGGTATTTGCAACAAATTTTGAAAGACTGTAATTTGCTCAATTCTTGGAATTCAGCGATAATTTTTATATAATTTTAAAGCTTAGAATGTGCTTGTTACAGCTACGTGTATCATTTCAACTCTTCGACTTGAACATGCGATAGCAAGAAAACAATTTTTGAACATGAATTTCTGGAAATGTGGGAAAGCTAAAGAAAAGCGACCGGTTCAGGTATCAAAGAAACGCTTCCCGAGGGCTATTTTTTCTGAGATCTTTTAGTAATCAGGTAAGCTCAAGATTTTTAGAAAAATGTACATTTTGTATGATTTTCGTCAAGATTTTTAAGTTTGGATGTTTATTTCTCTGGAACAGAAAGACAAAAAGCGAAACCATGAAGAATAGCCCTCGGCAATTGTCCCAAATAGGCGTGTCTAAAGCCGATTTCTAATTGGTTGCATGAGTTGAGAGAAATCCGTGTTCAAAGCAATCTGGTTGCAATTTTCAAAATTTTACATTTTCGTTGCTGTGCGTGGGCTCAGATGCCGCAGAGAGCTCTCCGGCATAACATGTGCTTTAGGACTGCAACTTCACCGACGGATCTTAATCTTGCAATATTTGATTTTTCGAAAAATGACCATTTGGACCTCGAAAATCAATTTTTGCTGTGATCTTTTAAACCGTAAGGAGTCGAAGAACACTCTAAGAGCAACGTTGTAGGTCTTGGTGAGACGATTCGAATGATTATAAGTTCGTCCCTGTAGAGTACCCACAGTGTAAGTTATTGCAGATTAAAGCAAATTTTTCAAAAACTCAAAGTTTAACGATCCTACTTTTCTAAAATCTGTTTAGGCTAAATTGTAGCAAATTTGAATGAATTTAAACGACAATTGCGCTGTTAAAGCCCAAAAAATACACGAATCCGAACCAG
Source organism: Trissonchulus latispiculum (assembly GCA_030248195.1). Lineage (NCBI taxonomy): Eukaryota > Metazoa > Nematoda > Enoplea > Enoplida > Ironidae > Trissonchulus > Trissonchulus latispiculum. Next base: position 8,883 of record JASAND010028606.1, read on the forward strand.
CACCTTAAGGGGGCGTACTTGGGTCGAAAATTCGACCCTACCGATTTGGCTCAAATTGTGCTCATTGATAGTCCTTAAGGGCCCTACAGAATCCATTAAAATTTGAGATGATTTCGTCCAGGAATAAAAAAGTTACAGCCATTCAAAATTTCCAATCCTATTGAAAATGGCCTAAAATCGGAACTTTAGATTTTTCGCTTCTGACAACGATTACTTACCCTAATCTAAAGTGTTTGGGGGATCTGATCGCGCACGTTGCAGCCGGTAGCTGCATTTAATGTAAGTTTTAAGAACATTAATTCTATTTTAACTTTTTTGTTTCAGAGAGAAGATCAACGGCACAGGAGGCGTGTATGGTCCCTCCTGTGTCCAACATCAAATTCTGAAGTGGATATCTTATGGAATGGTTTTATGGAATGGATTTTCAAATGGGACTTGGATTTATGGAATGGAATTTCAAATGGAACATCTGTCAGCTAAGTTTTCGAGTTCATTTTCTTTAAGTTTTAAAATAAATTAAGTTCAACAAAATTATAATATATAAATTGGATTGAGACATTCAAGTTGTGATGGGCATGGGGGTGAAAAAGGTCCCCTGTGTCTCTGTTACAACTTGAATAGAAACACTTCTTCATCGCTAATTTGAAGGTTTTTTGATTAGTATTTTTGAGTAAGTGCGAAACCTAAAACTTTATTTCTTAAATATTTCTTTATTTTCCACCAAATCATAAAAGTGCAAAAATTATACTTTCAAATATTGAATTACGAAACCTTTGCTTGCATTTCAGAGCTTCACAGACCGCATTTTTCAATCTTTCCTATCTTAGAGCTCGGCCTCCCCTACCGTTTCCGTTTCTGCAGCCTAATTTAATCCCTTTTGCTTTCCGAGCAGGCTATCAGCTTTCCGCCATCTTAGTTACTATTACCAAGCGGGGGGCAACAGCAGTCGGATTAACGACTGCTGCTGCCTTGGGCGTGACTGCGGTGCTTCGGTGCCAATAACCGTATGGTAGTTTCGCTTGGGGATCATGTTTCTGTCCATGATCTTCGTCTCTCCGCCTCTAGACAGCGGTCTGCGGAGAGCACCACTCACGGGCCACGCTGTGTGCCTAGATAGTGGATGAGCCCTGACCAAAAAAAAAAGTGTTTGAAACGTTCTATAGCTCATTTTGGAGCTTAAACTACAATATCTAAAACTTATCGAAGAGCTTTTTTCGAAATTCGGTTTCTAACTTTTGCAGTAATCGTTTCCGTGAGACTGCCCCAAAAATAAGTCAAAATTGACATTTTTCGAAATTTTTCGAACATTACAAATATGCACAATATCTATATCAATCGATAGCTTTTTCAATTATAAATCACGTTTCTGCTTGGCACAAACGTCTATTTTGCAGCTGTTTAAAGTTATCGGTCAAAAACCGTATGTTAGTGAATTTTCAATTTCTGTGTTTGTGGGCTCACAAAAAAGATTGCTACAAAAATTAGAGCCCGAACTTCGAAAAAAGCGCTTTGACAAGTTTTGGATATTGTGTTTAGCTTCACAATTAGCTATAGAAAGCTTCAAACGGTTTTGATTTGGATAAGTTATCGTTGTCAGAAGCGAAAAATCTAAAGCTCCGATTTTAGGCCATTTTCAATAGGAATTGGAAATTTTGAATGGCTGTAACTTTTGTATTCCTGGACGAAATCATCCCAAATTTCAATGAATTGTGTAGGGCACTAAGGACTATCAATGAGCACAATTTGAGCCAAATCGGTGAGGGTCGAATTTTCTATCCAAATAGCCCGCCCCCTTAAGGCATGGATATTGGATACTTGTGAAACTCCGAGTGCAGGACACGAGTGCGCGAAGCGCACGAGCTCCGTGCATGTGGGTTTCGCAAGTATTTGGGCGTATATTACGGAGTGCACAATGTTGCGTGCTACAACAAATTTGTAATGTGGTTAAGTGTCAATTTGAACGCGCTTAACCACAAGAAATGTGAAACTTTGCTAAGCATGTCTTCAAAGTTTTACCTGCAAACAGTCACATTTCGGCATTTCGGACACCAAAGTGTATATCGCCTAGTGTATATCATGTGTTTGCGAGCGTTCTTAAACGCATTATTAATTCATTGTCACTTCAGTTTGGAAATATTTGATACTTTGGAAAGCTATTGGAAAACATTTTAAGGCTCCAATTTGGCAAAACCGTCACAAGCTGGCAATCCGGCCGGTTAAGGCAGTACGTTGGACCGATCGGCCGCTCTACAGTGGGCCTGGGCCGGTTGTTCACTTCACAGGGTCGGTGAGTAACCCTAGCACAGAAGTGTTTATCCCTTGGTGCCGCGCCCCAGATGCTTTCGCGAGGAGAGGTAACGCCAGACCAATTTGCTCACTGCCCACGGTCTAGCGTTGAATAATTGCATAATGCAATTACCCGAGGCGTAGGCAAGGCTACTGCTTTGACAGCATCGAAGCCACCCGTTGGCTCCATCAAGTGTTTTTGTCTTGACCGTTTTTGTTCGAAGCTAGTTGTACATATTTTCATAGAGGTATGTGCAAAATGTAATCAGACATTGTGAAGTTAAAGTCTGAGCAATAGTTAATTTTTGAAATTTACATTTTAACATATGCCCTATTTCTTTTAAGGTTAAACGGATTAGGTTTAGATAATCCGCACTAAAAAATCAGAACTTTAAATTAGACTGAATAAAATTTCATCCAGCGAGTTAAAAGAGTAAAACGGATAAAATTGAATCTGATTCGGCTAATGGACCAAGGCCTAATCTAACCCAAACCCGGCATTGAAGACACAGCTATTAACATAACTCATTTTGCCCTTCTGGACGAGAAGTTCTACTTTTTCGTTCTCTCTCTAAGGTGACTACAAGTTTTTTGTCGGTCTGGGAGGAGTCTGCACACCCCTCATTCCCTCCACGTTATCCTATGGCTATTAAAATTAAAACCGGCTGATTTTTAATCCGTTTAAAAACTAAGTTACTGAAATTAAACTATAATTGCCTTTCTTTAAACTGCCTTCACCGGCCGGACTGCCAGCCTGTGACAGTTTAGTCGGACTGGTGCCACTAGCCGTCAAAAGTGCCAAATATTTCACATTCTAACTGGCATTTTGGCTAACCGTGGAAATAAGGTACTGGTCAGGACCCCATTTTTTGGGGGTTGCTCCCGGGACCGGGTCCGGGTTAGTGGATTTTACAGGGACAAAAAAAAGCTGCGGCGGACGTTACCCCAGCTGTTGAAAAACAGGAGGTGGAAAACGGAGGCTGGAAAAATTGGGCAGGAAAATGGGGCTGGAAAAAGGGGGCTGGCAGTCGGGGCTGGACTTTGCCCAAGGGGCTGGACTTCACCCAAGGGGCTGGTGTGGAATATCAGTCAGTCGGACGTGCTAAGCCTAAGTATACGGACCTTAAAATTACAGTAATTCTCTAGATTTTACAGTATTTTACAGTATGCCTACAGTAATCTAATTTACAGTGTGAAGTTGGCAATACATGTATAAAAACAGTTATACTGTAGTTTTGGGATGTATTTACAATAAGAGAGTTAATATTTTAAATAACAGATGTCCAAATTTATACTGTGATTTGATAACAATCAATCATTCTCCGCTAGTGTGTAAGGTTGGCTTTATTGATTACTTTGTACTATTTAAGTTCTTTTGAAAACCGGTTCAAGTTAGTTGTATTAGGATTGGCAGGCGTAGAGAGTCAGCAGTTTATGTGGGGTTCATGTTAGGGTCCGCCATTCTTGATTGTCTACTGTTTTGATTTTATTTTGTGTTGTGTGAGTTTTGATTAATTTGGAGGCCATAGAGCCCAAGTTTTGGACACTGTAGGTTCTAATTTTCGTTGTGAGTAAACTAATTTTCGTGATATTTTCTAGAAATAGGTTGGAGGAGAAGTTAGGGTTCTGAATTAGTTTTTACATCACACACCTCAGACCTGAATCTGCACCTAGTTTCCTAAATTTATACGAAGTCCGGTCTTTATTTCGAGATTCATACACGCACATAGGACCAAACTTCACAAATGTGGCGACCGTGACAGAGGTAGATGTTAAAAACTTTTTCTTCAAATTATTCTCCTCCAATCACGCGTACTGTAGCAAAACGTCAAAAAGACGTCGTTTTGCTTTTTGAGGAATTACCAAATTGTGAAATTTCTCAAATTTCGCAAAATTCTAGTATAATGGCGGATCCGAATTTTTCGGGAGTAGCTAGGTCGGGGGGCCGTGGTCGGGGGGCTAGGCAGACAGACCCCCACCCCCAAATTCCTATCGGGAGGCCTCTGACTGGCATTGGGCGGGGGACCCCAAGATCCCAGCCCCCCCAGGAATCTGCAGTGTGGCGGGGGACCGCCCAAAATTCTACTCTCCAGCAAAATGGGGGGAATGTTAGTACCCAGTCGTCAAGGACGGGTGGGGTAAGGTCGCCCCAGCTAAATACAGATTGGTTGAGGGGGGGTACCTCCACCTTTGTCTCTCTTTAAATTGATCTCTCTTTTTCCGCGCATTTAAATTCAAATTCTTATATCTTGATCTCTTTGTTTTTCCTTCCGGAATGTAAATTTTCTGCTCCTTTCTTTCCTTGTGAATAATTCCTTTTTGCCTCCGGGTTCTTCTTAGCCCAGCACGCCCTGTTCCTAAATTTCTTTTCCTTGAATCAGGGGGGATTCAAGGCCCGTGGCTTCTTGGGGTGACTGAGCGGCTACGGACCCTGTCTCCTTACCCCGTAGTTGTCTCCCGTGGGTCCGAGGCGCGGAGTCTGGCACCTTTTAGGGGTGACCGACCGGTGTTCAGGCTTCGGTTGCCTCGGCTCACCCTCAGTTTAGCCTCTATAAATTACATCTCTTTTAACTTTAACATACAATAGTTTTATTAATATTTCGACTTTCACTTTTAACCTTCGGGTACAGTTCGGGCCATGTTTTGTTTTGCCATGTTGTGCTTTCTTTTGTTTTTCTATGCATAATTCATGTCTTAATTTTTTTTGTGTATTGTAGGTCGTTCGTTCGGTTGTGTTGGTCCGTCCCCGTCCCCTCTTTCGTGCCTAGGAGTGCCCCCCTCGCTTGTGACGGTGCCAGTACCGGATGATTGTGGCCTACCTGCCTCTACTCTGGTCCGATGGGCAGTCCAGGGCGTCGCCTGTCCTTCTGATATCTTCGGGCGGTTCTCTTCCGCCTCTGGTGCTTCTGCCGGTGCTTTGGTAGGCGTTTTCGCCTTGGGTTTCTTGCTTGGGTAGTCTTCTGCCCCGGTGCTTTTCTGGGTCCTTTTGGACTTTTCTTCTGGACTGTGGCTGTTTTTGCAGCCCGTTGCCATCTGGTCTGGACGGCCTTCTGGTCGACTTTGTTCTGGACTTCTTCTTCCGGAGCCTTTGTGATAGGACTGTCTGGGCTGGTTTTGCCCTTTGCCATTGTCTGGACTGCCTGGCCTTGCTTCTTCTGGTACGGTTTGGCCGTTGTGATGCTACTGGCACCTGATGCTGGATCCTTTCCCCCGGCGCTCCTAGAGACACTAGGACCGGTTTTGTGTTTGCTTTAACTGTATGTCTTTAATACTGTGCTTTATTTTTGTCATTTTTGTTTGAGTCGTCTTCTGGCATTGTTATGCAGCTACTTTAAATAAATACTAATTTTTGCTATGTTTATTTCCTTATTGTCTGTTCTGTCTACTGCCTTACCATCTTGCCTTATTGTCTGTACATTGTTTGCTTCATAAATATGTGTGTCTTTAGCTTCCGGAGTATATTTCGCTTGGTGGGGGGAAATGACTGACTGATGTTCCCGGTATGCCCCTCCAGCCGCCGTCTCCTGGGCGGTGTGTCCCAGGGTACCGTTTGTATTCTGTCTCGGTGACAGCCGAAAAATTTTAAGTCCACATTGTAGTAGTTGTCGAAGTAGTAGAGTCGTAGCACTCAGTAGTCTAAGGGCCCAGTGAAGTTGTAGTCTGTTGTTGTCAAAGTTGGCAAAAGTCTGTCGTGCCAGTGGCACATGTCTGTCAGTGGGAGTCCCACTTGTGTGACCAGTGAGGGTCCACATTTTACCTTTTAACTTGCTTTTAACTTTCTGTTTTACCTCTAACCATTTGTATCCTCTTTTTATCTCCTTTCTGGGAACACCGCGCCGGGGCGGGCGGTGGCAAAGAGGGGGTATTTTGTGGAATATCAGTCAGTCGGACGTGCTAAGCCTAAGTATAAGGACCTTAAAATTACAGTAATTCTCTAGATTTTACAGTATTTTACAGTATGCCTACAGTAATCTAATTTACAGTGTGAAGTTGGCAATACATGTATAAAAACAGTTATACTGTAGTTTTGGGATGTATTTACAATAAGAGAGTTAATATTTTAACTAACAGATGTCCAAATTTATACTGTGATTTGATAACAATCAATCATTCTCCACTAGTGTGTAAGGTTGGCTTTATTGATTACTTTGTACTATATAAGTTCTGTTGAAAACCAGTTCAAGTTAGTTGTATTAGGATTGGCAGGCGTAGAGAGTCAGCAGTTTATGTGGGGTTTATGTTAGGGTCCGCCATTCTTGATTGTCTACTGTTTTGATTTTATTTTGTGTTGTGTGAGTTTTGATTAATTTGGAGGCCATAGAGCCCAAGTTTTGGACACTGTAGGTTCTAATTTTCGTTGTGAGTAAACTAATTTTCGTGATATTTTCTAGAAATAGGTTGGAGGAGAAGTTAGGGTTCTGAATTAGTTTTTACATCACACACCTCAGACCTGAATCTGCACCTAGTTTCCTAAATTTATACGAAGTCCGGTTTTTATTTCGAGATTCATACACGCACATAGGACCAAACTTCACACTGGCTTTCTACCCAAAGAAAGAAGCTCAGCGGCCTACAGTCAGCATTCGAGGCCGTCCCCAGGCCGAAGAATCAGATCAAGCCGTTGCCAGGTAAATCATGGATCATTTACCTCCTCCGCCTGCCTTCCTAGCTCAACCGGGTGAGCCTCCAGTTCCATGAAACGAGTGGATCCGGTCCTTTGGTCCTTTAAAGCTTATGTGGGGGAATCGGGGGTCCAAGGAGGTGCTGTCTGGTTGCTGTCCTTTTGCACAGCCTATTTGCGGAAGGTCAACGGGTTTATTACGCCATCCATTCGGAGGAGGCTGAGGTTCCTTTCCAAACGGTGGTGGACCGACTTGCAAAACAGTTCGGTCTAAGGGAAAACGCAGTGACTGCCCGGGTCCGGTTCAGGGAGAGTGCCCAGGAAACCCGAAAGGAGGATGAATGGTTGGCGGAACTGCGACGTCTCGTGGTTCCGTGCAACTACAGGTTTGATGGAAGCTGTCCTGATACTGTACAAGGCTCTCTCAGTGGCACGTATGTGGAACAAGCTAGCCGGGATGCGAAGGTCATTTCCGGTTCTCAAGTCTCGTCCTAAGTAAATGGCGCCACATACAAGCCAGTCAGACTGTTGAAGCCTCAGAATCGACCAGCCCAGACCTGCTTTTGTTGCAGAAAGGTCTGAAGGATCCGACGTGCACTGCTTTAGGGAAGACATGTGATGCTTGTGGCAAAATGGGTCATTTGCATCTGTCTGTCTAGCCTCAGGCCAACAGAAGCAGGCGTTCGACAAGACGTCGATGCCAGGACATGCCAGAGCTAAGCCAGCCATAACATCGTCAGTGGACATCTTGAAGGCCGAAGTTGAGGTTTCAGCAGCCTCAACTGAACTCATCATTCCAGCCTTCGAAGTCGGCATTGTCGGAGTCACTCGACATCTACCGATGGCCGTCGATACAGGACGCATCAGATCCATCCTACCATTGACGCAGATGAAGAGAGAATTTCTGGAAGCAAGAATGCGTCCATGTCAGCTGTCAGAAGTCGGTTACGGAAGAACAGCATTGCCAGTCGCCGGAACAGTTCAAGCCACGGTCGCCTCTCAAGCCTTTCAAGCATCGCCAGGCAGACGTCAACCTTATAGTGGTCGATGTCAATGATTAGCCTCTGTTCGGAAAGGATCTTTTCCGAGCTCTAAAAATTCAGCTCCGTGCCAATGGTCCAGAACAGGCCAACTCAATCAGTCAGATTGGTGATGTTCAGGCTGTGTTTCTGAATCTGTTCAGGGAGAAACTGGTCCTCTCAAAGGATTCATGCATCAAATCCAACTGAAATATGGAGCGAAGCAGATTGCAACGAAGCTGCGAAGACGACAACTAGCATTGGTGGAACCTGCTATCGAGGAACTGAAGAGGACGGAGTCAGTCGGTATCATCGAGAAGATTGAGGCCGCTAAATGGGTCCATCCAATGGTTGTGGTACCGAAGAAATCTGGCAAAGTTTGTGTGCTGCGACATGCGAAAACTCAATCAATCAGTAGTAGCGGACCAATACCCGCTATCCACTACGGAAGAGACCATGACTGATGTTGGCCAGCCGAAGATTTTCAGCAAGATTGACTTGAGAAAAGCATCTGCAATGGAAGGAAGACAGCCGTCAACGCACAAGATTTCCGACGCCGATCGGATTGTTCCAGTACTGCCGATTGCCTATGGGCTACAAAATCTCTGCCAGAGTGTTCCAGAAGGCAATGGAACAGATCCTATTCTGGCTTCAAGAAGTGGTTCCTTTGGTCGACGACATCCTCATTCATGAAACGACAGCTTTATTCTAGCAAAGACCTAAGATCATTTTTGATATCCCCGACCCGAAACCCACCAGATGAAGTTTTTCGAACGAAAATGGACAACTTCGAAATTTGACTTTGGGTGGTCCTTCTTTCGGGTTATCTCCTCCGCCATCTCAAACGTCCCCTCCCAAGTCCACGAACCCAAAATTTCCCCCAATTTTCTTCCACAACGTCATCCCCCCACAAAACTACACGATTTAATGACCTATTACTGTAACTATTAAAATGGTTTATTCAGACCAGGTTTTAGCAATGATGGGCCGGATTTTTGATAGCTTCCTTACGGGCGAGTTGTAGAAATGTACGGCACCGGCAGGGCTGGCTTTTAGGGATCCGCCCACAACCCTTAATAATTCTGAACGACTCTGCTGCTGACGACAAATTTTCACAAGATTTCTGCTATAAACTGCTATGAACTTTTCACATTTTTGTAAGGGAGTGGAGGCGGCTTTCGTGGACTATTAAGAACGAACCCATCCGTGCTGATAAATTTATGTTATAGCATTGTAATTTTATTTGTGACAACAGAGTTCAGATATTACTCTAATCATGAGTAGGTAATGGGCGAGCTAGCAATTCTTAGTGGAACATGTCAGAATTTTGAAAACATCATGTCAATTTTTTCTGAAACTTTAAACTTGTCATTCCAGTACAAATGTAATGACTGCAAATTGCACTATATAAACTATTCCATAATAGAGCTGAATGCATAGATAGCAGCGTTTATGGCACTCCACTGCCTCGGGCAAATCCGTTTCGGAGTAGATAGCGTAAAATCGGCTTGTTTAGAGTCTCTTTGAAAATGAAAGTGTTGAGTTTGCTTGTGCCTTGCCTAGCTTGCCGTTCATTGAGTACCTACTAAACTCAGTACTAAATGACAACGGCAGTCATTTCAAAGCCAGTTGAATAATTTTGTCCTGAGTTCTATTTCTATTTCCACAATCCTTATTATTTAAGCACTAAAAAGATTAACCTTTGCGTCAAGGCCTTCATTTTTGATGTGTCTGAAATTCTGCCATAACTACTTGATTTCTTGAAAATGAATAATGTCATGAATTTATTTATGTTTAAATCCCCATAATACGAGAGTATAGTATGAGACTAACAAAACTAGAAACATACATATTTGTTTTATGGACACGGACAGAGATTTCGGTTTGGTCACTTTAACTAAATGTTTGCAACTTGTTTTTAATGCATGGTCAAACATTCATAAATTGGTAGCTCCACTAATTTACCTGTTTGGTATAATAAAGTAAAAGGAATTTCAATAAGTTTAAAGATGGAATTTAACTAGCTGATAATTTAGCCAGACTAAGAGATTCACGATTCTACCTATGCTGTACATAAGTTTCATTTATGGCTTTCTGAAGAATATTTAGACAAGAACGGAATTAAGTTAAGTGTTCGGAGACAGACTTATTCAATAATTTATAAGTAACTGACGCAAGAAACTGGTTTAATGACAGAACAAGACTAAGCAGTTAGACAATTAATAACAGTCCTTTATAAGCGAAAAGTAATTTGCATATTTGATAAACGAAAACAAGAACTAGTTAGAACCGGTTCAAATGCACGAAGCCAGAGTTAGCACACAACAGGAACAACAGTTAGCGTTACACTTCCCCCCTACGGAGGACTGGTCCCTAGTCCACAAACAACGGGCGACGACCCTAGCCACCTGCAAGAGTCGGTGAGCCCTCAGTGGGGGACTCTGCCAATTTCCACGTCATCGATCTGGTCAAAATCAGGCAGGAGGGATCGCTTGTTGATATATGGCATGTTCTTGTAGGTGTCGTATGATGTTTGACGGTAGGACGTTGGGCTGAGGACGTAAGGATAATAAGCCAGGGTAGGGACAACGGTCTCCCAGATCTTCCAGAGTTCAAGAAGGCCACGATGATTTAAATGGAAATCATCTGACTCCTGTAGTGCATCACCAATAGAACCGATCGCATTCGGCTGGAAAGGCAAATAATCGACAGGATCGATAACCTTCACCACTGGACTGGTGATCCTGGCTGCCTTGGCCTTAATGAATGCGTTGAAGGCGGCCACCCGATGGACCCGATTGGTAGGATAGGGCAAAGACAGCAGAAACACCTGATGAGGGTGGGAACGGATGGCTTTCTCCATCCGCTTCCACTGTAGGTGCCACGTAGATGTTTCCTTCCGAGCGACATTTACGCCACACAGGAACACTACAATCATGTAGTCAGATAGGTGGAGCCTTCGGGCCTTGCATTTGGACAAGATTGTGGATGGGATTCCGCCACTGACCGCCACCACTGATCCGCCCCCGATCTTTTTGACGAACTTCCCTTGGCTATCCGCCAGGAGCAACACCGATCCCCAAGGCCGCTGTGTGGGTATAATTAAGCGATTGAACATGGCATCCGCCGTAAACTGAATATTGAGCTGGCCTTCCTTCCATTCCTGTCGGATAGTGTCCAGCAGGGCTCCATACCGATTTTTACCAGGGTACTCCTCGGGGCTGAGGGTGGTAGCCGCAGCTAGCCTGAGACCACACCCCCAACTGAAATCCGATTGACCCAAGCTAACAAAGTTGGACCCATCATCGCTGTTCCGAAAAGCATCCACAAGTTTGGGCTCCTCCATCATTCGACAGACCAAAAGGGACTTGTAGATGTCAGGCGCCATTCGATACCATACCTCCGACGGCTCGAATCCAAGCTCGGCTACCCCAGCTTGTAGGTTTCCCGGGTCCTGATGTGCGAATTCCCACAGGAGCCGATCCGCCCATTGATGGCATCCGTGCTGTCGTAGACAACTGTACCAAAACGAGTGTTCCAAAGAGGTAAATCGGCAGCCCGCCAATTCAAAACGTCGTTGATGGTGTCGATGAAGAATATGGTCCTTGCCGACATACACAGGCATATTCGGATGACCTGAAACAATCACAGAAAAAGTTTTACATCATCGTTTTTGGCTCTTCGCGGTAACCGTTTCTTTAGCTGTTTGTTCGATTCCATTGAAGGCGGATCCTCGCGACTAAAGTACGGTCTAAGACGATTAAAATGTACTGTTTGCTCGCCTTTTTCGCCCTTAACAGTAACGTTAGGAAGACTTAAGGACGTGATTTCATATGGTCCACTCCAGTAAAAAGTTAGTTTTGGAGATCGTCCAACAGCGGTTACAGGGGTGTGGACTAAAACCAACTGTCCTTTCTCATAGTTAAAGGGCATGTAGATACGCTTATCGTACTGCTTTTTCTGTGCTTCCTGAGCCTTTGCGACTTCCGCTTTCGCTGCTTGGCGTGCTTTATAGGCACGATATACCACCATCTGTTTATAGTTATCAGTATCAATAATTTTCTCTCGAGGTGGCTGGAGTCCTAAATTTATAGGAAGTCTTGGTGTGCGCCCGAACGTTAGCAAGAATGGTGTTTCTTTAGTACTAGCGTGCTTTGCCGTATTATAGGCAAAGACCACTGCTGGTATGTATTCATCCCAATCTGTATGAGACTCATTCACATACATCTTAACCATTCTTTCGAATGTCTTATTCCACCTCTCTACCAATCCCTGACTTTGCGGATGGTAAGAGGAAGACGCAGTCTTGTCGGTGCCGCAGTATTTTAACAATTGTTTAATCAATTGTGACTCAAGATTTGAACCACGGTCACTGCGAATTACTGATGGAGCTCCATGTCGGTATATGATGCATTGCATCATGGACCGAGCTATTGTAACAGCTTTCGCATCTGGCAGAGGTTCGGCTTCTACATACTTGGTTAAACTGTCAGAAAAAACAACAACATATTTGTTGCCGTGAATGGTTGTTGGGAAGGGTCCCATAAGGTCAACCACAATTTGTTCAAATGGCCCGCTTGGTTCTATTGGCTTTAAGGGTGCTCGCCCATGACAAACAGGATCCTTCCCGGTTTGGCATAAGTGGCAAGAGCGGCAGTACTGCCACACTCTTTGCCTCATATTTGGCCAATAAAAACAAGTTCTTGCTCGATGCAAAGTTTTCTCAAAACCCAGGTGGCCCCCGTGTGGTGAATCGTGTAATTCATACATAATATCCACCACCATTTCATCAGGGATAACCACTTTATGGCCTGAGCCTGAGCCAACTTGGCAGAGCACTCCATTTTCCATGGTAAATGCATCAGCTGCCTTAACAGATTCACTGTTTAGGTCAGTCAAATCTCCCTCCTCAAGAAACTTGATGAGGGATCCCCACCGAGAATTCAGCTGTCTAGATCTAAGGGGAATTGGTTCCAACTTTTTGTTGTCGGCTGCCCCACAGAATCCTACTTGCACCGCCTTGTCATTAATAGGTTCTACTTCTGGAATCCTGGACAGATAGTCTGCATTTCCATTTGCGGAACCTTTCTTGTACTCCGTTAAAAAGGTGTACTCTTGGAGGGACGTATACCACCTAGCTGCTTTATCAGTAGTATATCGGCCATCCATGATGTACTTCAAGGGCTTATGATCCGTCAGCAAGGTAAAATGGTGGCCATAAAGGTAGGGTCTAAAGTGCTTAACTGTGCAGATAATGCCTAAGGCCTCCCTCTCCGTTGTGGAATAACGTCTTTCAGCAGAAGTGAGGGAACGGCTGAAATACGCAATTGGATGTTCACTGCCATTGACCTCTTGCGACAGGACTCCTCCAATACCCACCTTACTGGCATCCGTTTGGACAATGAATCGCCTAGCAAAGTTTGGGTAGGCCAATATTGGATCTTTCAGCAGTCTCTGCTTCAGACCGTTGAATGCTTCTTGGCAATCGCTAGTCCAGGTAAAGCGACTTCCCTTTTTCAGCAAGCTAGTCAATGGGGCCGCTATGCAAGAATAATTTCGGATAAATTTTCGATAATATCCGGCCATCCCTAAAAAATGCTGCAATTGCTTCACAGTCTTTGGGACCGGGCAAGTGCTTATGGATTCTATCAGCTTCGGATTAGTACGGATTCCATGAGGTGTAATTATATGCCCCAAGAATTCCACCTGATTCTTTGCAAAATGGCATTTCGGCAGTTTGAGTTTCAGGTTATGGTCACACAATCGACCAAATACCTGCTCCAAATCCCCTAAATGTTCTTCGAATGTTTCGGACACAACTAAAATATCGTCTAGGTACACAAAACAGTTTTTCCACTGCATGCCTGACAGAACCATGTTCATAAGCCTTTGGAATGTCGAAGGAGCATTACACAATCCAAACGGCATAACCTTGAATTGGTATAGACCATCAGGTGTGATAAAAGCAGTTTTTGCTTTATCAGACTCTGCCAGAGGTATCTGCCAGTAGCCTGACCTCAGATCCAAACTTGTAAAAAACTTTTTCTTACTCAACTGATCTAGGATGTCATCTATCCTTGGCAGAGGAAAGGTGTCCTTTACAGTAACATCATTCAGTTTCCTGTAATCTACGCAAAACCGTAAACTGCCGTCCTTCTTTTTTACTAGGACGACTGGAAAAGCCCAGGGGCTCGTGGAAGGTTCAATGACGTTGTCTTGAAGCATGTTTCGAACATGCTCTCCTAAGACTGCCTTTTGGGCAAAGGGGAGCCGCCGCATCGGTAGCTTAATCGGTTTGGCATTCGCCGTGTCTATGCCATGTTCTACCGTTTTAGTTTGAGTAATGTCTCTATTCGATTCTGCAAATAGAGGCTTGAATCGTTTTAACAATTGAATTAACTCAGTTTGTTGCTTACCACTAAGCGTGGAGTTACCCATTATGATATTTTGGCTAAATGTAATCTGTGGGTTTGTCATCTTCACCAACAGCATTCACTTCGCCTGCTTCCTCGAGCCCTTCAGCTTCCTCTGCGAGCCCGACCGTCGTACCTTGATAGAGTTTTAATGGCATCCAGTCTGTATTTAACATTCGGATCTTTACCAGACCATTCCGCAGCTTATGATAGGATCGTTCCAATGTCACCGATGTTTTCCCAATCGAATTCGCCGGTTCGATTATAATATTTGCTTTTCTAGGAGAAAACTCCTGCCCAACTCGACAGCGGACGAAAGCTCCGGAGCGAGGGGTATTACAACATCATCCATGACATTGACAGAAAGCATTTTGTCCTCGGCCAACCCCGTCTTACAATCCGAAGCCAAGGTGGCCGAGCACTAAGTTGGGAATTTCCCACTTCTCAAGGACATCAATGCCAATTATAGCATTGTACCTGCAGTCATCCGTGACTAGTCTCATTCGATGTACCGTACATTCTTACCAACTACAATTTCTGCTTCCTATTGTCCCCAGTGTCTGTAGTCGCTCACCATATACGCCAGCAATGTCAACACTTGGAACTACTGGTTCCAGATTGACGACTCACTTTTTGTCCAAAGACATATTCGCCCCAGTATCCAGAAGCACATCGATGACTTCCTTTCCGTTGATCCCTTGCCGTGACCACCAATTTAGAGTTGGATGAAGCCACTGTTTCTGGATGGCTTCACTTTCTACCCGAAGGTAAGAGGGGCTCCATTTTGGCCACGGATTTTCGCCCGGTATACACTTCAGTTTGATGAAGTAATTTCGGAGTTTACGAAAAAATGTTCGCATCACCGCTTAGGCACAACTTTATGGAAGTCTGCAATTACGATTGGCGCACGACGAGCTCTTGTGAGCAGGACGTTGTTCCTACGATAATCTTTGAGAAAACCCTGTTCGCCATCAGAGTTTGCTCATCGTGAGACTTACTATTATAATGTCCCTTTTCTTGGCCCTGATAAGTTTCCAACCGTATTGACCGTGACACGGGCTGAAACCAGTATCTGCCAGTTTTTCCTTGATCAGAATCTTCTGAGCCCTATACGGTGTGATCACGCCTATCGCTGATTTTTCAATTCCTCCTATCTGGATCAAGGCCTTCAAGCAGATGCAACCACTGGACCTTTGCTTCGGTTTCATTGAAAATGCTTGTGCTACCCGTTTCCTTGTAACTTTCTGAATCAATATCCAAAGCCATCACTGGTTTTCCAGTCCGTGAAAATTTGGGTAGCTTGGATGTTGAGCTGACAATGTTCCAATTTTCCACCGTAGAATTCCTTATTACTAAAATCGGCTATTTCTGGTGGCATCCGATGTTGTTGCTTGTGCATCAGTGGCTCCCAACGCCATTTTTAGCTACGTGTTTCAACAGTGAGATAGCCAATCCCTTGTCTTGAGCTCCCCGACTCAACACAGTAGGACGCAGCTGCTTGTGATCTCCGACTAAAACGCATTGCGGAGACCTAGAATTGGTCATAGGGATTAAACCCTCGGGCACAGTTAGTTGCCCCGTTTCGTCGATGAGCAGGGTTTGGAAATTCCAATTTTCTCCACTGAGCAACCTCCGACCTGCTCCTGCAGCCGTACAGCAAATCACTTTGCTCTTTTG
>JASAND010028608.1:0-72182 GCA_030248195.1 Trissonchulus latispiculum
TACACCTCACCTATCAACACATCCCCGACCAACCAAATAGAATGATGACGTTAGCTAAGCCAAACGCTAGCTAAGGCTGAAAAAGTATTGGGTGTGTAACAACAATAGATGACAATACATAAATGAATAATTTACATACTATCTCTACAGTTTTAAAGAAGGAGAAAGAAAGCTGTGACGTGTTAAAGTATTGACAAACTAATCTACATATGTAACTGGTTTAACAGGTTTATATGTTTTCATAACCTATGCTTTAGTTATATGCTTTTCAGTATATTGTTATCAGGTTATCTATTGCTCAGTGCCTTTGAAGCCAAGACACTACATAGTCGAACCTACAAACTTCAGAGTTAATGCTCAATGCAGCAATACATTAAAATTGAAAAGGAGAGCTAATGAGAGACAACCACCTGCTTCTTAATTCAATTGATAATTAGCTGTGTGCTATCTGATGCTCGAGCAGAAACGTAAATTTTTGCCTTTGTGTAATGGTTGTACTCGTGCCAGACACATTTTTGGCGGTCCATTTTTGACCATTTCCTATTTGATTAATTTTCATAGATTTTGTTGCGTTTTCGGTATATTTTAACGAGTTTATAAATCTAAATCCCATTTCCTACTGATCATCAAACGAAAGTGTTATCCAGAAAACTAAAGGGGGTCCTTTTTTTAATTGATTTTTACCAACTCCGATTTTGCTCATTTTTGCATATTCTGTTAAGCCTACGTGGTATATTTTAACGAGTTTATAAAAGGAAGGAAGGATCTTAAACTTTTTATGGTGGACCCCATTAATCAAGTTGCCAGAATTTTCATATCCTGATTAATATTACGACGACGGTTAATGTATTCTTGTTTTAAGCAACAGACTAGTTGCAAATTATACCGAATAATCAAAAATATCGTGCCGGGGTAGAGTTCAAATTCAACCTCCACCACATCTATTCTTGTACATAAAATCTCTAAAATTCTTAAATCTTTTAAACTAAACCTCTCACTCGGCATTCGGCACCCAATTGCTCAATGTACTTCCACCAGCGATGGAACCGGGTCACCGGGTCACCGGATCAGTTCGGGTCACTTTTTGGACCGGGTCACCGGGTCACCGGGTCAAGAGCTTCGACCCGGCCTTGACCCGGTTTTCTGAATTTACCTCAAATTTTAGGAATTTTTGACTTACCAAACTACAATTTTAGATTAAATTTCTGTCCGATGTACAATATTTATTTGCTTTTTTCAACATTTTATTCTTGAGCACTCTCGCAGCTTGAGTTCGATTTGAATCTGTCAGTCTCTGACAAATTATTGTTTTGGTTTTTAGTTTTAGCTTTATAAGTTCCATGATTATTTATTGCACAACTCTGTTTAGTACAATATGGTTTGCAGTTTATTTTCGAAACCAAGGTAAACGTTGAAGGTAAATGAACAATTTGATTTAATTTAACTGACTACGTAATGAAATGATACAAGATAATAGACGAAAGAAAGAAAGTTGTCACTACAGCAGCACAGACCCGAAAAATTCGGGTCTGAGGTGGGGATCGAACCCACAACCTTCGGTTAACTAGACCGACGCTCTACCGATTGAGCCACCCAGGTACAATCGAACCAAGCTTAAGTTTGAATTCGAACCCAAACTGTAGTGACACGTTTTTAAACGGGCATACAGCCCTACCTAGCATACCCCGCGAGACATGCTCAGCTGACAGGTAGTGCACGATGGCTGTAGAATGATACAAGATAATAGACGAAAGAAAGAAAGTTGTCACTACAGCACCAGACCATGAAAACCAAATTGTTAAAGTACTCCGTGTTTTTAGACAAGTACTCATATTAGACCCTGCAACATTTCGCAGACGGATAAATTATTGGTTTCGCGACTAACTTCTGCATAAATTTAGAAAATGCTACAGCTATACAATTTAACGCATTTCAAAAAGCCTAGAGCCATCATATTTATAGTTATTCTTTTCAAAGTGGTTATGGAAGAAGGACGCCAAAAATTTAGCGTTCTTTGGCAAAATCGAAAATGTTTTGCAACTTTTGGAATCTTCTGGAAAACCGGGTCACCGGGTCACCGGGCAGGGCTCAACCGGGTCACCGGGTCACCGGGTCAAGCCTAAGTGACCCGGTTCCATCACTGACTTCCACCCAAATGGGATATTGCTTGTAATACAGCATTTCCCGATTACGTACATACCTATAAAATATGGAATAAAATTATGAATAAGAGATTATAAGAAATAATAAGATAAGAAAAAAATGTTATGGTAATTCTGACCCTGTTGTTGCTGCGAAACTAAATTTTTAAAAACCTTATTTCAAGCAATTTTGAATGTGAAGAATCTAATGAAAGGGTCAGCAGCAAAGCCTCGGATTATACGCTTAATTGCACACAGAAAAATTAGGCATCAGACAGTAGCAAATTACGGGTATCCGATCAAATCTCTGTTTCATAACTATCCTCTAACTTAACTTTTCAGCATCAGTCATTACTTTCCCCTTCGGGAACTGCGCTCCCACGCGCTGCGACTTTTTTCACATTACTCCATCCAGAGTTGGAAGTGGGTCGTAATTTCGTGACCCGCGGGTACCCGCGACCCACGGACCCCTGACCCGCGACCCGCGACCCACGACCCGCGACCCACTGAGATTTCGTCGAACCACTTGACCCACTTTTTAAATTTGGACTTTTTTTGCATATTTACGTACTCTATAGCGTGCATCGAGCAAAATTAACGATTTAAAAATGTACATCGTGAGGTATTAAAACTATCAAACAAAAATTTGGCGTTCACAGCTAACTCCATCGGATTTCATTTTCCTTTTCGTGTTTTCCAAAAGTGTTGGGTCCTCGATCTGTTAGTAGAATCAGTATTTAGGCAAAGATTTCAAGATTTTCGTGTACTAATTTCGTAAAAGCTTAGTTCAATCCTGTTTATTTTTTGCAACAGAATAGCAACTACCGCAGGGATGTTTGTACAAACACTGTTCACTAACTTGGATATGATAGCAAACTACCATTTAGCAGAATAATTAAATCGTACACTTAATTAATGAAATCAATGAAATTAGGAATGATTATCACTCTTTGAACTTTGTCGAAATTTCAAGCTTGGCATTATATAATTATTTATTGGAAGCAGCTTACGCTCTTTTCGGAAAGATAGATTTGCAGGCTGTTATAGCTGTCAACAAATTTCCGGTTTATCAATCGAGTCAACAGAATAGAAATAAATAATTTTATCATAAAAGCAATATTATAATGTATAAAGACATACAAAAGAGCCAAAAAGTAGAGAAAATTTGAAAATTTAACATAAATTGTAAATTTTCCGGTGAAATGTTTCTGTTCTATAGGCGAGTCAACAATGCAGAGGCATTAAAGGCTTTGAGTGACAATAAAATATTTATTCCAACGACTATGTCCGGGAGTACTGAAACACTTTTAACTGAAGATTCTAGACAGAATAGAAATAATTTTATTATAAGAGCAATATTATAATGTTTAAAGACATACAAAAAAGCCAAAAGTTGGAGAACATTTGAAAATTTAACATAAATTGTAAATTTTCATGTGAAATTAGCTCAAAATTTAGAGTAAAGATTGTATGAACAAGAATAATTCTTGACCCACTCTGACCCGCGGGTACCCACTTACCTGAAAGTCGACCCGCGGGTACCCGCGACCCACTTCCAACTCTGCTCCATACAACAAGTTTAGGTCTCCCTTCGCCAGTGCCACAGACAGTGGTAGTCGGCGAAACCTCCAAAACCGTCAAAGGACCGACCCAGGGCGACGCCAACTTTCCTGCCCGTCCAACCCTTTTGTCCCTGCTGTAGGCGAAGACCACGTACCCTCTTCCAACGACCTTAGCTTTGCTTTGTTCTTGTTATAACACTGCTTTCTTGACAACTGCTCTGCTTGGGGGACTTTTCTTTACTTAATCCAAAACCTTCTGCGCAGAACGCGATCTCTGCGAGTGACTTGCCAGTGCCACTGTAAGGAGCACTCCGGTAAGCTGACGCCTTCTCAAGAAACTCATCCCAACCTAGTGTCATCATGGGATTTTTTTGCCAAGACATCGATAAGCGTACGAATAACATGATCCGCTACACCATTCTCCATTCTCCTGCGGATGATTGGGTAGTCCTCGAATGTTGCATCCACTTGGACTGGCAGAACGTCTCAAAGTTTGCGGACGAAAAGCACCGGCCTTGATCCGTCAATACGCGACGCGAGAATCCGACAACATAAAGTACAGCCTCAAAGCGACGAGCACCTCATCCGTTGTGATGCCGTCAATGACGTATGCCTGGCACAAAACTTTGAAAAGTGGTCAATTACCACCAAGACATGGGTTTCCTTGACTGCAGCTGGGCAAGCGAGTGATGCCCATCGCCTCGCCACCAGCTTTCCGAGCCCATCAACTCACATCAAAGCCAGATCAGGCACCTTACGTAAACCGGTCCGGCGACTGCGACATATCTTTCCTTTCATAAGCAGGACCTTTATTTCAGGCGCCGTACTCGGCCAAAAGAAGATAGCATAACAACGAATCCGGTGTCTGGTCTACCTACTGAGGTCCTATGGTCAAAAATCGAAACTTTTTATCTTTAGGCATAAAGATTCGGAGATGGTCCCAAAATGCTAGAGAGCACGAAAATAGATTATTCCGTAGGTTACGTAAACGTATGTAGAAGATTTAAGTCGTATGAGTCAAAAATACCCGAAAGGAAACCAGCACCTTAAGGATGTCATAAATCACCCTCCACCTGAAGTAATCACCAGCCGGACCTCATCCTTTTCTGGGCAAACAAAAAACACAGGTCCTATTCCTTATTCCAAGTGCCAAAGGGACCCGATTAGAATTAGACCCATATCTGCCAGTTGCTGATCTGTCAAGTCATCAGCGGTCGCGTCCACCAGATCCGCCTCCTCCCACGCATGACGTGGCAAGTCTGAGTCTACTTGGAATGGGCATCTGCTAGTCGGTTCTCTTAGCCAGGCATATGCTGGAGGAGAACTTCGATGGGCATCAACGTCTCCCTCCATCCGTTGAGCTATCCGAGGATTGGGGGCTCCACAGTCTAAGCTTCAAGATTGCGGTTAACGGCTTATAGTCGGTTAAAACTTGTATTGGATGAGCCGAAAGAGAAGCTGTCGTGCGATAGGTCTTCAACGCCCAGACTACCCCGAGCTCCTATTTTTTGACAGCAGAATAATTCCTGCCTGCCTTGTTAAATGCTTTGGATTGGACCGCCACCAGCTGTGTTTCAGAACCCTTCTTCTGAAAAAGTGCGGTTCTCAGAGCATACCTACTGGCGTAGGCGTCAATCTCGATAACGAACTGAGGGTCAGGATCAGTGTCCACCTGGCTGAGAGCAACGAACGTCGCCAAAGTTGTTTTCAGCTTATCGAAGGTGGCCTGTTCCTTTTCGCCCCGGTAAAGGGAACAGACGTTCGCGTCAGCTCATTTAAGCGGTTCCGATATCCACGAGAAATTGTGAATGAACCGTCTGCAGTAGGCCATGACACCCAGGAAACTACGAAGCTCGTGAAGATCCTTCTAAACCAGAGCCTCTTGGGTTAATTGAAAATCATTCCATTCTTAAGGTCGATTCCAAGGTAAGTCACTCTTTTGGCTCCAAAAACGATAGTTTTGGATAGTTTTACCCCAAGGTGGTTTTCCTTCAGTCTACTTAGGTTTAGTCGGACATGCTCGATACGCACTTCGAATGCTTCGATGGCACGATGATATCATCTATGTACACGCCCGCAAATGGAAGTCCTTCGAGCACAGATGACGTGAACCGCTGGAAAGTGGTATCGGCATTCTTCAGGTCA
Source organism: Trissonchulus latispiculum (assembly GCA_030248195.1). Classification (NCBI taxonomy): domain Eukaryota; kingdom Metazoa; phylum Nematoda; class Enoplea; order Enoplida; family Ironidae; genus Trissonchulus; species Trissonchulus latispiculum. The sequence goes on from JASAND010028608.1 coordinate 5,849, forward strand.
AAGGCATGAGTAAGTACTCCTAGAGTCCTGCAGTTGTGGCAATGGCAGTCTTTAGGACAGCCAATTTATCCAAAGGAATTTGTCAATAATCAGACATACAAAGACAAAGTAGTAAAATATCTGGCATTCCTGCCCAGCCGGAGAAGATCGTCAGCCCTGGGCATTGGGAAGGCGACCTTAATGGTGACCATGTTACTTTCTTAACCACCAGAACCACTGGACTGACCCAAGAGGATTTTGATTTTCTAACAACGCATTCCGTTAATCTTTTTCTCCACCTCCGCTTTCTCCGCTTTCTGACCTTGCTCCAAAAACCGCCGCGGTTTCTGCTTAAAGAGTCCCCAGTAGTCACTATGCTGTGACTAATATCTCTCGCGTCTTGCCTTTCCAATAACAGCCTTTCCATCGGACGAAAAGACTGCAAAAAATTCTTCCAGCAAATCCTCAGTAGTCTTCCTTTGAAATTTGCAGTTTTGGCTCGGAATCGAAGAATACTCAACGACAATTGCGCTTTTAAATCCCAAAAATACCAGAACCCTAACCAGCACCTTAAACGAGTTAAAATTTAAATTCTGCTCCTTTAGTTCTCGCTCAAAAAGGTCCCTAGAGTGGCGAAACCACCATCCTTGATAGAACGTTGATTCCTTTTCAGTTCACAATAATATTTGAAGTTACTTTTCTTTTGCTTTTCTTCAAACTGTAGTCCGTAATGGTTAAAACAGCTAAATATTTCTAATATTCTATTTTTGATCAAGATTTAGCTTTAGTGCATGATTAATTAAAAGTGGGCCATATGGGTGGCATAATTGTCCCTGCTCACGGGTATGGGTCAGGTGGGTAGACCGCGCATCGCTGGTCGGGTCCGGGTCGAAAACGTTGACCCACTTCCAGTTCTGCTTTGTCGAAAAAGTAGCCCGGTGTAAGCGATGAAAGTCCTATGCTTAGGCTGTTTCGGTAAAAAAATTCCACGGAACCAAAAATGTCCCATATGTGATCCTTTGTCTGCAAATATACCTTATCACAAATAAACATGGTTAACAATTTCCTCTCCACTCGAGTGGGGTTGGGTTGGGAATTGGTATATAATTTTTTCCGGTCTTTAAAATGTTCAAGCCTGCAGTTATGACTTTGTAACAAACAACCGATACAGCCGTTGATTAGTACTTTGCTCTTAAATTTTAGGTTCCCTAAAGCAAAGATATATACAGGTACAAGCTAGCTGACTTAGTATTTAAATTTTTTTATATCTTCAAAATTCTGACTGATTTGCAGTTTTGCAAATTTTAACTAGCGGTTATAACAGTGTTTATGCTCTTTTGATGCTATGCATTGTTGTTACAGTAAGCTGACATATATACATATATATAGTTGTAATTGTTCAGATCACAACGCATCATGACGAATAAATCTAATAGAGCTGAAATTCGACAGGCATTGGAGGTCGAGAAGCGTAAAAAGGAAGTGGAAAAGCTAAAAGCTGCTGCTGCCTTGCCCAGAATGAAAGTTTCCGAAGCCGCTAAATCGTAAATGGAATAGTCTAAATTCTGATTTTAGGTTATGTCATTAATGGTTAAAAATGTGAGGGAGAAGTCATTTTTACTAGGGTTTGATTTGTGGGGGTCCTTGACTGGGGTCTAATTTGTGAATCCACGTGTCCACTTTGTCAAGTCCCCTAGAGTACTATTTATGGGGAAGGTTTACTTGGGTCTTTTATGTGGGGGGAGTGTGGCGTTTGATTGCAGAGCAGTACCTGTAGCTCACAACAGAGAAGCCTGCCTGCTGTCACACCCAGATCATTAGTTTTATCAAGAGTAGATGATAGGAAGAGTATGACACGGGACTCTTCCTAGTGTAATTGGCCTGTCAGATGCTCGGCACATTAAGGCCGAAATCTCGGGGGGGGTCACGGTTAACACAGTTAACCGTGTGTTTATATGCGTTTGAACTAAAATGAATCTGATTGGCTAATCCTACTCTTATGTCAAAATTACGTGTATAAGGTGACCCCCGAGATCTCGGGGGGGGGGCTCAGCTTAACGTTGTTAAGCGTGTGTTTATATGCGTTTGAACTGAAATACATTTGATTGGTTACTTAGCTATCGTAGCCCTCACCAGTGCATTTCAATAGCAGCAGCAAAGCAGCCAATCACATGCATTTCAGTTCAAACGCATATAAACACACGCTTAACAACGTTAAGCTGAGCCCCCCCGAGATCTCGGGGTGGGGTCACCTTATACACGTAATTTTGACATAAGACAGGGGATTAGCCAATCAGATTCATTTTAGTTCAAACGCATATAAACACATGGTTAACTGTGTTAACCGTGACCCCCCCCCCCCGAGATTTCGGCCTTAATGTTCCGAGCATATGACAGGCCAATTACACTAGCAAGGGTACGGTGTCGTACTCTTGCTATTATTAACTCTTGGTTTTATCAAACTGATTCTAGAAATTGAGCTCTGCGGCGGATGCTATTTGGAATTGCTCAGTTTTCGCAATGAGCGTAGGCGGGCCTGTCGACGGTATTTTGAGCAGATAGAACTCACACAAGTTGTTGACAGTGTCTTTTCTTCTGCAAAATCTGTTTGGACAAAAACTAAAGAATAACAGACAGAGTTGAACTAAAAGTCAACCTTCTATGCTTATGTTGACTTTTAATTGTTTGATATGACTTTAGGCTTCTGAATTTTTGCGAGGAGCACCGACATGACGATATCTTGGTTAGTGGCGTTAAAGAATCAGAAAATCCTTTCAGGGAGAAGAAAGCTACATGTACAGTAATATAGACACAGGGACGGTTAAGATATTTTTTGAGCGAATCAATGCCGAATGGCTCCTGCAACACAAGACTGGACTACTGAACAATAAATTGTGGTTGATTGATTAATTATATTTCTATCTTGTGACTTGATTTCAAAACAAATCGCATGTGTCCATGTAAAAACCAATAGAATAAGATTTGAAAATGCATTTGTGCTAAAAAGGTCAGAGTGAGATGAGCAGTGTGAGCAGTTAAGTGACGTTTTAATAAGAATTCCTTAAATAGGCATCAGACGTGCATGTGGCAGGAGTAACAATTTGGGGAGGGGCTGTGGGGTGGTCGAAAAGCCGGATCTATCCGTTTTTGCGCCCAACAAACTGAAAAAACAAATTCAGGGTGGGCGATCTGGAGAAGGGAAGAAGAAGAAGAGAAGTAAACAAGCTCCCCCACCCAAAGCATATGATGCATAAATACATTAATATATAATTATACTCTCGTGTGGGGTATGGGGGTATTATAACAATTCACGGTTGGAAAATTTAAGAGGAGAAGTTACTTAAACATAAATGTTATGAACCCGGTTCCCGATGAAGTGGTTTGGGTTTGGGATTTTGTTTTTTTGTGTTTTGTGTGTGGGGGAGGGTGCTTTGTGTTCATTTTAAATAAAATAAATTATGTTGTTATGAGGAGACGAATGTGTGAGTGTGAATTGTGTGTATTTTAGTGAGTTTATTTTAATGTGAAATTTTAGTAAGAGTGGTAATTTTGATGAGAAATATGTGTTGTGTAGATTTGGGTTGAAATTAGTCTAAAAGTGTTTGTTTTCTTATGTTGAAATGCGCTATGTTTTATTCAGCCCACTTAGCGACTAGGTGGCGCTGCTGAGCTAGACTTGTGGAAGCGCATAGTCGGGTCTGCAAGAGGGTCTCAAATTCAGCCAATCAAAATTCACTAGGCATCTCTCTCAGCCTTCACTTTAAAACTAGTCAGTCTTGTCAAAATTCTCGTCTTTAGCGTGCGGTCGTGTTTAGCTGGCCTATTTTCTTACTCTGCTATGCCCTTTGCCTTTCATTTTGGACCCTTTTGCTGGGTAATCGTAAGTTATTGATTAGTTTCTTTTTTTTTACACTTTAGACTCCAAGGCGACCTCGTGGGTCACTTAAAATTTATTAGGTGTGCTTTTATTGAGTTTTTTTCCCTTTTTAATTAGTAACTAATATTTTGTTTATTTTAGAAAAGGGTTTTATTATGTCATATCAAATAGTTTAGTTAGCCGCGACGGCTTAGGGAATATTATTTGAGATAATAGTTTTCTTTGAAGGGTTTAAAAATTTTTTGGGGTTTAATTTGTGTTTACTAAATTGTTTTGTATATGTGTTTAAAGTTTTCTTCATGTCCTTTTTGTGTAATTATTTTCTTAGAATTATATTTGTCTGAATTTTTCTGTTTTGTAAACTTTATTGATGAATGTTTTATTGTCAAAATTTCTATACTGTGTGTCCTTTTCGGGAGTCTCTCCCCGTGTCTGTTTCTTATTAAATGTGGTCTCAGTAGCTGAGCCATTAGGGTGTTCTAGTTAGGTTTTTATTAGAATTGTATATTCGGTAGGTAGGACTCTGAGTTATTTTCCCAGTCTAGGTAGGCTAATTATTTACTGAGCGTGTATTTAATTTAATCAAAGTTTCTTTAGTACCTGAGTAATTAGACAGTCATTTGTCCCTTTAGTCAGATCGTTTAGTAGTTCCTTAGGTTTATTTAATTCTTGGCGAGATCCTGCCCAGGTCGACTGGAACATAAGTCTCCTCCAGGTTCGTCGTTTCCATACGCGCACAGTTTCCACCCGCAAAGTTTGGTTGCCCATACACTTCCAACTTTACATTAGGCTGCCAGTCTTCGACCTTTTCCTTGTCTTTTTCTTAGTTTTTGTCTATTTTTTTTTTGTATTCTTGCTTTTCTGTTTGTTGTAGTATTACTGTCATTTGTTTTTCTTTACTTCTCAGATTTGATCTCCTGGTATTTTTCTTGTGCCAGTTATTTAGTTGTTCTTTTACGTGTTCTCTTTTAACTTGCTTTCCTATTTTAACTAATTGTACGTGCTTAATTGTCAAATTCTTATCTTTTGTAATTTCTTTTTGATTTGTATATAAATGTCTGTTCAACATTCACCTGTGAAAACGACTAAGGCTTCGACCAAGCCGGCCGAGACGGCCTCTTCAAGTGACGCGGCGGACAGCCGACCCTTGAACGCAGATGGGTTTGGGCGGCTATTTCCTCCATCCACCCTGAGTAAGAATTCTTCTACTCAATCCTCGGCTAGCCAGGCCTCAGTGGGCCCTGCATCTACAAGCGCTACGCTTAGTAGACCGTACTTGCGATCAGACTCGGCCAAGAATAAGGCCTCCAAAAGGGAGGAATTATTTGAAGATGTCATGGAACAGGGTCACGACGACCAACAAGAGGATGAGGCCTCACAGAAGACCGATGAATTCCTGTCACCCACCGATCAGGGTGAAGTTATCGAAGAGGAATGGGACGAGCAGGCAAGCATTAGAGATCAGCTGGAGTTTCTCCGGCTTAAACTGGCTCGGATCGATTCTACTCTCCGGGACAGAGAACCTGATAAGGATCCGTTGGCAGCACCGGTGCCAGGTATGTCTGATGTCTCGGATTTAAGAGCGTTTATTAATCAACTGGAATTGAACCTATTCCAGCAGCGACCGCGGTTGGGGTCGGATAGCTCCATCATACGCAGGCAACCAGGAGCGAGGCCATTCCCTCCGTTTACCCGTCCTAAGCCTCGACGGCAAGAGGGGGGCGGACCCTCGCGACAATCGGGGCTAGCAGGCCCTAGTGAACCAGCGGTTCCAGGCCCACGGTTCCGCTCAACCGCTCATATCGACCTCACACGGTCAAAGCGCCCGAAACGGGCTAGCAGTAGCCAACGGCCGGACGGTGGTGATCCAGAACAAGAACCGGATAGGAAACCGAAAGTGCGTGGACCAATGGATGCGTGGGTGGTCCCGCTACGGGACCAACCCACTGTACCGGTCCGACACCGGCCCCAAACACCAGATACTGCTGGCCTTTTCCGAGTGAGAGGCCTGACCGAACAGGAATATAGTGTGATCAGAGGCCTGCTCACAGCTTGGATAGCGGAGATCCCGCAAGAAACATGGGAGGCACTCGAACAGAATTTTCCTCGAGTTTGTATGGAGCTTTTGCGTATGTGGCCCAATCCAAGCATGGACCCGGATGCAGGGGCTCCCCCGTTCCAAATGGGACAGTTTAAGTCAGCCCGGCAGCCGAGCCCGGAGCCGGTTCGCAGCCGCAGAGGGAGCCAACAACGGGCCCCACCAATTGTAGATCTGGATTCATCTGATGATCAGGTAAGAGGTTCGCCGGTGGCGCAACCCCGCCGGCGGAGAGACGATATGCGGCGGTCTAGAACCCCATCACGGGGCTACCAGTCCCCGTCACCCGTGCGTAGAACGCCTAGTCCTAGGCGCTATTCACGGGATCGGGATTACCCTGCCTCTAGGCGAGAGCGGTCGCAACGACCACGTACTTCGGAGCAGCGAGAACCCTCTTCATACGAGAGTTTCAAACATCTGGGTGAATACCTGAAGGGCTTTAAGGGGGTTAAACCCTTTCAAGGGTCACAGAGTAACATCAAGTTTACTAGCTGGTTGGCGAATTTCGAAACCACAGTAAAGGTTCATGACGTGCCAGCCGGTATGAAGTATAGAATTTTGTGGACCTTACTTGATGACAAGGTCAAAGAGTCTATGACTCCCTGTCCACCGGATACTTTCGAGGACCTAGTGACTAGGATCCGACAACTGTATGAACCCTTGCCTGTTACTACGGAACAATATGCAGAGCAATTTTATAGCCGGATGCAGGAACCGCGCGAAAAGCCACACGATTACATGGCAGCGCTACGCTTGCTAGCGGTGCAAGCCTTTCCATTTGAACCTGGCTTTGATCGGGAGAAGAAGGTAGTGGCTCAGTTTAAAAGAGGTTTGAAAGCGGATCTACGTTCTAGAATGGCGGCCCCATTGGCCGACATTCAGTTTTGGCCCCATGTGCGGGAGAACGACTTGATCACTCGGGCTCTCCATATTGTGGAGTCAGTACAGGTAGAACTGGATAAGGAACAGGCTGTTATGGTCTTTAGTGCCCAGAGTCAGGGACCACGAGGCTATAACGCCACTCAGGGGCGACCCCAACAGGACCAACAGCGGACTCAACAACAGAGCCAGAATCCGAATCAGAATCGTAACCAGGGTTACCAACGGAACGACGAACGACCACCACCCCGCGCGCCTATGGGCAGGTGTTGGCAATGCGGTCTGGTTGGCCATAGGCAACAACAGTGTCCGGACTACCTGCAATACCTGAGTCAGAATGACCAGGGCCAGTATCAGGCTAGGGGAAATGTCCATCGACAGTACCGGGACAGAGGCCAGGAGGGTGACCCCCCTGCCCGGAGTCGCTACGACCAGAACCAACGGAACCAAGGGCAAAGGAATCAGGACCAGCGTAACCAGCAGGAGCCGCAACGGCAACAAGGCCAGCAGGACCAAAGGAATCAACGACAACAGCCGGTTAGACCCCGCTCTATTAGCCGGGGTTATGTAGGTCCACGTCGGTATGAAGGTTTCCCGGAAACGGGAAACGAGAATGCGGGGCACGGGCAGTAGACCTGGCCCCGTGTCCCGCACCGACAAAACCGTCTGGTGAAATGGTCTGTGCGGTCCAAGCGTTTGTTGTTACTAATTCTAATTTTTCTAACAAGCCTGATAACGAACCTTATTGGAATCATGGTGGTCTATGGAGTAGTGACTCGGAAAGTGAGGGTGAAGGAGGCGACCCCCTTCCCCCACCGGATCAGGAACCTGTTTGCTTATATTTGAATGAAGACACAAACCGGGATGTAAATCCATGGAAATGTCCGTGTAAAACTTGCAAGCAAGTACGTCGACGGGCGGAATGGTTCCCAGAAGAGGAAGTGGTCCTCGCAAACGGAGGGTTCCCGGATGGAGGCGACGTAGTCTATGATGGCGAAGGCAACCTTCGGCCATATAAATACTGGAACCGCTGGCGTAAGGAAGTGAAACCTTTTGGCGACGGAGGGGCTTCTCAGCGCCCTGTCCCGTATAATAGGCGGTGGAAACGAGCACCTGGGACTGAATGGAATATGCTTACTACAGTGCGCAAAGCTATGAAGTGGCAAGAAAATTCCGCAGTCATGGCAGCACAGACTCGTGCCAGGCAACCTGGCGCGGGCGCAACCCGGAGGCAAAGGAAGACATCTACCTCGAAGGAGGTACAAACGGACCCCATCGAGGTTATCCGGCCTTTACAACAATGGACGCCAACTCGGACAGAGAATCAATCGGGAGCCGGGGCTCATCGCAAAAGCCCTGGGGAAAACCAGGCCCCTGTAAATGGGGAGCAAGCTAAAAGCCCTGGGGAAAACCAACCCTCGGGTACTGGGCTTTCAGCAGTAAGCACTGGGGAAACCCCAACGTCAGATCTGGCGGTCACCACTCAGGTGGTGCCGGAAACTCCCATCCTTACGAAGAAACCGCCCAGTATTGTGATTACTGGGGCGTCTCCACCCAAGCGGCCGAGTTCTTTGAAACCCTGGTCGGCAGCGAACAACCCTAGTCGGAGAGAGCTAACGGAAACGGACGTATCGGATGACGAATCTGGTACCTCGGGTCTCACGTTAGCACCAGTTGAAGTTCATAGGTCTGGAGCTACTCCAGTAACACCTTTGAAATTGCGCAAAGACACTCAGGGTGAGTGGGAACAGGTAGAAAAAGGGACGAAACACCCGAAAACACCGGCACAATCCGGCGTACCTACCCGTAATCGTTTCGCCCTGTTGGAAACCCCGGAGTATGCTGTAATTCGACAAGGTTGGGCAACTGTCAACCAAGCTGTCCAACAGGCTCAGGTGGTCGCCCAGTCTATCGGCGAACAAATTCAGCAATTGGCTGTTAACGTAATGTCCGTGACGGACCAGGTCCAGCAGTCTACCCAGACCTTCGAACAACTGTTGGCTGAATTTGTTCAGAAGGATTACGAACGGACCTTAGAACTTCAACAGAAGGGAACCCTCCGTGAACCAGACCAGCCTATCTGGTCGGAGGACCCACCGCAACCCCGCAAGGGCAGACGGGGAATTCGCCTAAACGACCCGAATGAGATCATTGTGCTGGATAGCACACCTATAGACGAGGAACCGGCACCTGTGGTGCAGGGAGATACTCCCACTAATCTGGATGACGCTACAATATTACAACAGGATGAGGTCGTAACAAACTCAGGAGCGACCGCTCCGTCTGGAAACTTAGTTGAACGTGATACAGCTGCTGTAGATCAGCAAGAAGCGACTCCTACTGATCTAGGGGACAAGTACGGAATCTGGGATTTAGAGCAACAGCTTCGTGCTGCCCTTAGCCCAGCTCAACGCGTCGAGTTTAATTTAGATGTAGAAGCTAGCGACGTCGAGGATGATAGTGGGCAACCCACAGCGCAGACTAAGCACCTAAACAGAGCGGTCCTCTCTGTCCTGGATGGAACGTCCCCCTTCTTTGTCTCGCAGTGTACTCATATCGCCTTGAAGAAAAGTCCGTATGTGATTGTGGAAGTTAGAGGCATCAAGACACTAGCCCTGCTGGATACAGGGGCCAATATTTGTTTGATGTCCAAACATTTCTTTGATCAACTTAACAGCAACAAACGTTTACATCTGGATGAGACGAAAGCTACGGAGGTGGCTACGGCCGCCGACGACCGGAGCCTAGCTATATTGGGAACAACCAAGATTGCCTTCAAATTGCATGGCGTTCGGTATGAATATACTTTTAATGTTACCAATAGTTTACAACAGGATTTTATCATTGGGTATGACTTTCAGGCAGATCACAACTGGGTGATTTTTCCTCACCAACACCTTCTTCTATGCGACAGGAAGAAGGTACCCCTGCTGACCCCAGGAGACCTGCAGGCCCTAGCTAACCGTTTTAGCATAGCTGTGTCTTGTACGGTATATTATTGTATGCGGGAGACCTGCAAACTTCCTCCTAGGTCGGAAGTTATGGTACCGGTTCGTTGTTGGCTTGGGGGAGCTGTAAAGCCAGCTATAAACCAAGCGGTCGTGTTTGAACCATCAGAAGAAGTGCTGGAAGACTACGAAGTCTACCCAGTGCCTGGTGTCTTGGAAGTTTCTTCTCAGGTTAATTACATCAAGGTCTATAATCCGTTAGACAGAACGGCCCAATTACCGAAGGGGCTACCCCTAGGCCAAGCGGAGCCGGTTACCACGGTCACGGAACGTCAAGGGTTTCGGTATGCTGCCGAATTAGGAGTTAATTTTGCACAAGCACATCCTCATCTGGCTAGTTGGGCGACCCACCCAGCCACCCGCTTAAACGAGAAAGAGTTGCGTTACGCCCTTGAGGAGGTCGAGCAATTGGAGCCGTATCACCCAGGTGACACGGTCCCTATGGTTAATAGCGTGGGTAACGAGATCCCTGTTCCAAGGTGGGTCGACCCCACAGTGTGTGTTGCCGAGGCTGACCAGAACTGGGGTTACGAGGAACCCCCGGCATTGACGGAAAAAGGCCTTCAGGCCTTTAATGATATGCATTATTCCGCGGATGAAATGACTTCACAACCTATGCCATCATTAGAGGAACGTCAACAAGTTATCGATGAGAACGTAGATTTTGATTCTATGTTCCTTGATGACGAGGGTAAAGCGAAATTAAGGGATATATTGGTCGAATTTTATGATGTGGTTGCCAGACCGGGCAACCCGGGACGGACCAAAGTGGACCAACATGTGATTGATACTGGTAAGGAAGGGCCAGTTAAAGGTAGATCTTATCGGTATAATCCCAAAGATAAAGCGGAAATCGAGAAGCATATACGGGCAATGCTGGATGAAGGGGTCTGTTCCCCTTCTACTAGTCCTTGGTCTTCCCCGTGTATCTTGGTCGGCAAGAAGGACGGGACCACACGTTTAGTCATTGATTATCGACGGCTAAACAAAATTACGAAGAAGGATAATTACCCGTTGCCCAAAATCGACGAAATTTTGGATCAACTCCAAGGGGCAGTGATATTCTCGACTATCGATCTAGCGGCTGGGTACTGGCAGGTTGAGGTCTACCCAGAACACAGGGAGAAAACGGCCTTCGTATCCCATATGGGCCTTTTCCATATGAATGTTATGCCGTTCGGATTGTGTAACGCACCCGCTACGTTTCAACGCCTAATGGAAAAGGTTTTGACGGACTTGCCTGTTTATATTGACGATGTTTTGATACCATCTACAGATCAAGAAGCCCATTTAGCGATGATCAGGTCGACCCTGACTCGTCTGCGCGACAATGGACTGCGTATTAAACTTAAGAAATGTTGTTTTGCTCGTGAATCGGTGCCCTTCCTGGGTCACTATGTGGGCCGAAACGGCATTAGTGTGGACCCGGACAAGGTTAAGGCTGTGTCCCAGCTTAAGCCACCAAAGGATGTGAAGGGTATTCGATCTTTTCTAGGAATGTGTGGTTATTATAGACGATTTGTGCTTAATTATGCTAAAGTGGCCGCCCCTCTAACGGACTTGTTGAAGAAGGGAGTGCCTTTTGTTTGGTCTGAAGCTTGTCAAAATGCATTTGAGGAGCTGAAACGGCATTTGACTCAAGCTCCAGTGTTAGCCTTTCCCGATTTTGACAAAACTTTTTATGTGTCATCTGATGCCAGTAAGCAGGGTTTTGGTGCTATTTTGGAGCAACAATTTTCGGTGCCACGTAGCGCCGATAAACCGAATGGACCACGGGTGCTACGTGAGCGACCAGTTGCCTATGCCAGTAGAACCCTGACCCAGGGTGAGAAGGGTTATTCCGCGACGGAGATGGAGGCGTTTGCTGCCCTATGGGGTTGTCAGAAATTCAGGCATTACCTGTCCTGTAAGCAGTTTATTCTCCGAACCGACCATCAAGCAGTCAGGGATTTATTGAATAACATCAAGGCCTTGGGCCAAGGTAAGCTTGCTAAGTTTGCTCTGAGTATGTTAGAATTTGATTTTACGGTGGAATACCGGCCGGGGCGTGAGAATGTGGGTCCCGATTGCTTGTCACGATTGGATCCAATTGATGAGCCTGAAGATAGCGAACATGAAGCAACTGCGGCCATGTATCCACCGGAGGTGTTCGCCTTGCAGGCGGCACTTCCTGCGCCACCTACTTTGCTTACTTGGAAACGAGAACTTCGCGACGAAGAGGAATTTGCGATTCTATTGGACTTTTTGGAGCAGAAACGGCTACCTACTAACCGACAGGAAGCTCAGGAGGTAAAGAAATTGCGTTCTACATTTTTTATTAGAGACGGGGTGTTATATCGTTGGCACTTGAATAAACATGCGGAGCGTAGAGGGCTACCCTTTCCTACGGTGGTAGTGCCTAAGGTCCAGCGAGAGCAGCTCTTGCAGGAAGTTCACTCTGATTTCACGACGGGTGGCCATCGGGCCCACCAAAATGCAATGGCCAGCTTGGAAACAAAGTATTGGTGGCCTCGCATGTCCCAAGACCTAGAGGATTTTATTGCGCAGTGTAAGCCCTGTGCGAAATTTAATCAAGGGCCACGTAGACATCAGGCTACAATGCAGAACACGGTAGTGGTCCGTCGACCGTTAGACGTCGTGGCTATGGATGTGATGCACTTCACACAGAAGGAGACCAACAGAGGTAACACATGTGTATTGTGTATAGTCGATTATCTCACGCGTTACGCGGAGGCTTTTGCAATGCCCAATGAGCGGGCGGAAACTACTGCGTACTGGTATTTTAATGGCTTTGTAGCCCGGTGGGGCGTCCCTGCCCGGGTCCTGACAGATCAGGGACCGAACTTTATGTCCGTTTTCTTAAGAGCCTTGGTGGATGCTAGCGGCTCTGAGCGACTCAGAACTACTGCATATCACCCTCAAACGAACGGTGTAGTGGAACGTTTTAACCGGACAATACGTAGCCTGGTCGCCAAGTACGTTAATTGTTTTCAGTCCGATTGGGACGACTATTTACCGTGGGGACTGTCCATTTACAGAGCAACGATTCATAGTGCCACGAAGGAGACACCTCACTTCTTGATGACAGGTAGAGACTACCGATATCCACTGGATAATTTCTTTCAGCTTCCTGGAGAGGAAGGTACCACCCAGAATTATAGCGACGCACGCAGCCAGCTGCTGGCCCGGATGAAGGAAGCGTGGCAGTTGGCACATGAAGCTTTGCAAGAGGCAGCATTGGTTAACAAGGAAAGGTACGACTTGAAAGCTTCACCGGTTGAGTATAAGCCAGGCACCCTGGTTATGCTCAATATTGAGAACAAGAACGTACCTACAGGTTTAAGTAAGAAGCTACGGCCTAAATACGAGGGACCCTATCGGGTATTGGATAAGATTTCTGTAACGAATTACCGTATTGCTCGCACTAACGGGCTAAGTGACCCGGTGGTGGTTAACATCAATAGATTGAAGCCTTTTCAGGATGCCCCCGTCAAGTTACCAGTCGTGACACTGTAGGCAACCTACAGTGTACGTAAGTTGCAGCCTTAGTTTCTAGCATAGGTCTTGTGTAACGCAAGGATCCTTGCACCTGTATAATACTGTGTGGTTATTATTTCTTTTAGGAGACGTCTTCTTTTTGTATTACCTAGGGTTTTAACTCTAACATTTGGTGTCGGCATTATTTGTGTTAAATAACCCTTGAATTAGGGTAGGGTTTAAATTTACTTTGGGGCCTCCTTTACGATTAATTAGTTTCGGTGCAAATCGGGGTTTACTTTTCCCTACCTAGCTTTCTAATTCTTATACTTATGGCTGTAAAACTAGGCCATAAGTTTTCTTTTCCTTTTAATACTTACCCTAACAGGGGGATTTTCTCATTTTTAATTTTACTTGCAAATTTACCTATGGGGGTTTTCTTTCAAACTTAAAGGGATTGCCTTTCGGTGTAAATTGTTAAGGGGGCCCTATCATATCTTTCAGTTTATATAGTGTATGCATTAGTGTATATACTGGGTGCATGTGTGTATGTATGCTTCTAACCTGTGTGTGTGTGTGTGTGTGTGTGCAGTGTCTTTCTCCCTTTACGTAGGCTAACTATAGGTAGGTCACTCTCTCTCGTGTGTGTAGTTTCTCTTTTCCCTTTTTCTCTTTTTCCTATCACACTTATCATGCTTTCACTTTCTGTTAGTTTTTGCACTTTTTCTTAGGCCTATTTTAGATTCTATTGGCTGCGTGATTGCCTGGTTGGGGAATTTCAGTGGACGGGCATATGAGCCTGTCAGCTGGAAACTATTGTATGGGGATTTTTCTTACAGAACTTGGTCATGGGATGGTCACAATAAGGCTACCTTGTTGTGCTCATCTGCCTGGTCCACTGAAGATAGGGTCATTAGTATAGGCCAACGCTTGCTGTGCCACATGTTAACCGTGTGCTGCTTTTATAATTTTAGATTTAATTTGTGTGTGTGATCTGATCACTTACATTACGGATAGTGCCCTATTCTGACTGAAGAACAAGTTGGTAGTCAGCGATTGGGATCACCTGATTTATTACTGGATAATTAATAGCCGACTAACTGCTCGTTGTAATTTCATCGACGCTACTCGCCTTATTTGGAATTACCTGATTGCCCTAGTGTATGGGCAATCAATTTTCGTTTAAAGTCCAGAAAGATTTTCCGGAAAGACAATCTCCCATCCCCAGAGACCCCGGTGACCTCAACGATTTGGACGAATACCCGATCCCCAACCAGCGATTTTGGGACGTTGTGACTCTTATGGATCGACCTGAGGAGGAGAAACCTCCTGAGGAGGAAATGGATCAGCAGCCCGGTCCGAGTCAAGGACCGGCGACGACCGCAGGGTCCGGCGATGATCAGCAACAGCAGAACTTCGACGTCACCGGTATATTGGGAATTTCCACCACTCGGGCCTCAGACCTGCCAGCGACTGGCATGGCTAGCGGCGAACCGGATCAGCAGGTACCCACTGGCGACCAGGGGGCCGCTGATGGGGACGGACAACAGATGAAGGTCCTCCTGAAACGGGCCGGTACCCCCGGCTTACCTAGTCCAGCCTCAGTATTATCTGATCCTGGCGATCAACCTATCCTGCCTACTCCCCCACCCCCTCCAGTGAGTGAACCACAGCCTGGCCCGAGCCAGGCCGCGATCAGTGCCAGCCGGTCTATTCAGGATTTACTAGATCCTATGACCAATCCCAGTCCTCTGCTCAGAACCGCGACGGTCCCGGAAGGACTCAACCTCTTAGGCCTCGCGGCCTCGTCGGCTTTACAACAGGAAGGGCAGCAACCAGCCACGTCGCCAGCGCAGATGGAGACTTCAGATAAGGAGGAAACCTCCTCACAGCTCGAGCGCGACGCTAGAGCACGGGCCGGTGCCGATTATGAAGATGTGTCGGACGAGGAAAAAGAGTCAGAGGATTTATTTTCAGATGAAAATCAGCCGGCTCAGGGAGAGGCTGATACGGCCTCTGATGATATCCAGGTGCTGGAGGAGGTTCAGGGAGATGCGGCACCAGTAGGGGCCCAACAACAACCACAACAGCAAGAAGGTATGGATATTGACCAGGCAGTTGCTGCGGTGGCCAAGGCCGCCATCGCAGGGGGCTATATGGTCCCACCGGCTCAAGCAGGTGTGGTCCCTCCAGTCCCGCGCCTTCGTCCTATAGCCACAGAGTTGGACCGACTGGACCCGTTTCGCAGGGAGGACTACGAGCGACTCGAAGTCCATTTGCAGGTGTACACGGACGCTTTACTACGCCATCGCCAGTTCGGCGTTGAGGCACTAGGGGAAGAGTACGAAACGGCAGCCCTAGCTTTGGGGGCTATGCTGACAGAGCAACTGACGGGGTTGCCGGCTCCTCGTCCAAATTTTGCCGAGATCCGCTTACACGATAACGACGACGAAAACACCTTTGTGATCGACTCACTGGGTCGCTTCCTCTATCACTTACCGGACTTGATTACTCTCTTAGGTGACGCCCCCCTGGTGGCTTTTGACGTAGAAGGGGGTAATGACATCCAGTTTGCAGTCCCACAGGATGGAACGATCACTATGCTACAGTTCATGGGCCCTGTAGGCCAAGTCTCTGGGTACCGGCGACCGGTGACTTTCGTGATCATGGTCGCGTATATTTTGGCATAGCTAAAGGATTTCGGTCCGTTTCTCCAGCTGCTGGAGCTATTAACGGACTCTAGTTTGCAAGCCCGTTGGGCTTCGGTGGACATCAAAGCTGATGCCTTACGGTTGGCTCGGGCCTACGGCCTTCAGGGCCTGGAACACCGACTGGTTGAGGTCCAGGAATACTGGATTCATGCTTGGAATCTACGACGATCTAGTCAGTACCGGGATTTGAATTATCAGACCGATTTGCGACCACCGGACCCATATGTGCGGGACCGATATGGGTTTATCAATGGCACAGGAGCTGGGTTGCGAAGGATGGCAGGTATGTGTTCTGTTCCTAATCCAAAGTTGAAGCGCTGTTGCACGCGGGGTATTCCGGTAGTTCCTCACGAAGGGGACGTGCGCTACGCACTAGCCGATGTGGACGCCACCTATCATATACTGCGCCTCGTTCGCGAGTTATTGGATGCACGAGACAGTGAACTGGCGACTCAGTTGTCTACACTGCATAATGCCTATGGACCGGAAGTGGAAGCGGCTTTGGAACACGAGCGAAGAAAAGGTCATGGACCTCATGCGGGCGTCCGGAATATGACACCCCTTCAGGGTCGTCCAACTCCAGACCAGGTACAATTCCAACAGATGATTCATGAACGCCTGCTACCTACGGATGATGTTCCTGATGCGGACCTACCAAGACAGCGACCGTTGTGGTCGTTTAGTTTTCATATGGGACCGAACATCAATATGGTCCACCCGCTGCGGGAAGCGATCTATCAGCGATTTTTGGTGTTTATGCGAGCGTGGACCAGATGGCGCTTCCAGCCACGTGTCCTACCGGCCATCGACTGGCGTCGGGTGAGGGTTTCGCAAGATGGCAGATATCATGCTAGGGATCCTGACAGACCACAAGATCAGGTGGAATTGCAACCAAATGCGGAGTTGGTGGAACAGTTGAATGCGGCGGGAGCCCGGAGAGTACAGGACTACATTCCATCGGACGGTGAAGGCTTCCCGGAGGAGGGTGAAACTCCAGCCTCGGCGGCTTTGGTGGTGCCTGACCGCGACGGTAAGCACAAGGAGGTACAAATTGTTCCACATAAGCCACCAGTGTCAAGACAGCGGGGACCTCCTCGCCCACCACCACTGGATCAACCTAGTACCAGTCGACAACGAGACACGCGACGTGACTCCAGGCAGCGGCAGACTTCACCGGAATTTCTGAAACTACCAGATTCTCCTCCTCGATCTCGACCTCCACAACGGGTGTATACCAGCAAACGCTATTACCAACAGTCCGCTCCACCTACGTCTCGCCAGCAACAGCGAGACCGGTCACAGTCAGACGCGTCAAAATCTCGTAGCCAGCCAGCAGTGACTGCTGAAAGCCGGTTCGGCGCGAAGCCATTACCAACATGGAGAGATCCGGCAGAGCTGTATAGGAGAACTCAAGCGCAGCCGCAGCCCCAACCTGGCCCGGTATGGGCACATCCAGATCAGGAGTATATGCCACCTATTCCGGACGAGTATCTAAGACAACAAGAGCGGCAGGATCGGCTAGAGGGCGTGACGCCCTCTACCTCCCAACAAGCCCGTGAAGCGGACGCAACACCACCCAAAAGACACCGGGCGGTTTCATCTGAAGAGGAGCGGGAACTGCGGGAACTTATGAAGTGCTTTCCACACATCCAGGATCCGATGGATCTGCTGGATGTTGACCCAAGCATAATGGAAGCAGTGCGGATAGTGCAGCGAGAGGAGCGGGCTAAGGCTTCAGCCGCGACGGCAGCGCCAGGCCTAACTCAGGTTCTGGCTCCGCCAGGAATTCAAGCTGCCCCAGTAACGGTGGCGGCACCTATTGCCGGACCTTCGGGACTGCAGGCCCAAGCTTTGGCCGCACCCCAAGGAGCTGCTCCTATGGAGGTCCAACAGATTCAACAACCAAGTGGCTTAGAACAACCGCTCCTGCAATTGATGCCATCAGCAGAAGTTTTGCATCAGATCGGATTGACTCCAGCGATCTATGAAACTATACCTCCGCAGGTGTGGCCTAGGTTCCATCTCAAGGTACGGCTCGTCCAACGCCGGTGACTACGGCCTCGTCCAACTACCCACCACGGTTCGGAGCGCCCCCTACCCTCTAGACGGGAGGACAGACGGGATAGCTCTACATCATCGCGGGCATTTGGATATGCAGGGCCACCACCTAAAAAGTGGGCGCAAGACCGTGACGGTCGCGGAGCCCTGGGGGATGATTATGGTGCCTCAGCGTCTAGAGATGCAGGATATCAGCGGAGGGATCGGTCAGATTCACGTGGTTCCGACTACCATACCTGTCGAGATGACTTGGGACATGACTCTCGGTCTAGAGACCGAAACCGACGAGACGAGAGGGATCAAAGACCATTCACTAGCTCCCAGGAATGGAGGCCGCTGCGGCCTACCCAATCTCAAGGACCCCAGTTCAAAGGCCGAGGGCGTCCTACCGAACCACCTTCAAGAGCGCATGGATCGGTTTTCTCACCACGGACAGCGATGGCCCAGGGACCCCAGATCCCTGACGATCAGCGGCCGGGTACTAGCGGGTACTGGCGGGCATCTTACAATTGGAAACCAGCTTCCGCCCCGGTGGAGTCTAGACGTCGCGACGACGACCGGTATAGTTCTTACCGCTCACGATCATCTAGTCAGCAGCGCCAGGCCCGGGTCTACCCCGAAGAACCACCGCGCAAAAGGAAGTCGACGCCACTGCCTCCCTTTGGGGTTCCCGCTACTTATGAACAGGTTAAGGAAGCGCAACGTAAGCGAACGGCAGGCAGTTTTCCATCATTCCGATAAATCCTTCATGAGCAGCACATCATCGCGAAACGCGACCAGTTCGGCAAGAATTTATTACATGATCATAGCGAGCCGGTTCATCCACCATTCCAGTTGCATCAGCCATACCCGGAACAGGTTGGCCATCTTGCAACCCCGGCCTCAGCAGTTTATTGGCAAGATTTTTGGGGTAGATGGCAGGGACAGCAGCTTCCAGTGGCCGTAGGCAGAGAAACGCCTCATCCGGCACTGGTTGCCTTTCGCCAGGTGGTGCTGCAATGGTTTGTTAATGTGAGCCAAACACCGGTGACCATGACTATGGAGCTATTGAACCAATTGAAACAGATGTTCCGTGAAGACCATCCGGATATGAATCAGTACTTTGAGACCGGCGACCGGCGCACGACAGATCGCTCCGGTTTATTGCAACTTGGAAATTCAAGAAGATCGACCGTTCTCCATATGAGGACCCAGAGCCAGAGGTCGAGATTTTTAAAGTGGTGACCTCCGCTGTGTGGGGTCATGCGGAGCTGCTCCGTCGCTGTGTCCCGGAATCAACACCTTATGCGCATGTTTTCTCTCGACCAGCTTCGCGGGGTTTCTGAGATGTGTATTGTGCCGCAGTCCAGGAACTGGACCGAATGGAAGCGGTGCGGAGAGCTTTCTGGTACTGGTACCAACCACCTATGCAGAGCGTTCGTGCTGTGGATTCACGGGAATTCTTGGTTCCGTATTTTCGTCAACACTGTCAGAACTCGTACATGCACGCCGTCGAAGGTGGGCTGCGTACAGCTCAGGAACCTGGTATTGTCTTTCCTATGCCCGAATATATCTATCAACATCGAAAGAGTGACTTTGCGTGCCATGTGGAGGCGCTACGCTATATTACCCTTGAACCAAATCGTCCGGGCACTGAGATCAAGCTGGGGGTGCGACACCGCCTAGAGGTGGAACCGTATTCCTTTGCTGTTGATTCGTGGCGAGGCGGCTATCAGGTGCGAACTATGTGCCGCATTCATTGGGATACTTTCTACCAGTCGGAGGAACTCCGCGAATACATGTTGCGTCATCCAGCGGCTCTCTACGGCGAAGCCTCGGGCGAGAAGTTTTGGGGCTTTCGCCCGGCTCTGCCGGCACAGGCGATGGTGCGTGGAGTAGAGGATCTCCAACATGAGCAGTTTGACCAGTGGGTCCGACGTGAGGTATGGTTTAGCGGCGCGTCTATCCATGGTACCTATTGGACCGTGATCCTTCTCTGGTTTACCCAGGGAGGACCTCAGGACTTTTATTCTGACTGGCAATCTCGGACTCCGCTTCCACAGGCGGAGTATGACGCATTTATTCAGGTCATCCGGCGACGGATTGAACATGCACGACAGAATTGGAGGAATGGACGAATGGCTCCGCCATTCTTTGCGGTGGATAATCCGCCGACGGAATTGCGAGCGGCTGCGCTGCGCATGCCGGTGAATCGCACGGGAGAGTACATTGATGGATTGGCACCGCCCGGACAGGAGAATAATGTCTACAGTCCGTGCATCTGCGTCGCTATTTTTGACCCTTCCGCCCCTCATCGTGCAGCTTCCCGCCTCCCAATTGATCGCCAAAGCCCGGTTTGGAACCGTTTCTAGACCGTTCCCCTACCCCCCCCCAGTTACTACCAGCGACTGGTGTAACTTTGCGTAGTTAGCTCAACTTACCGCGACGGTGTAGTTGTAGCTTATATCCCTTTCCTATCACTATCGGCGGAGGTATCATTGTGACGGCGGATGTATCATATCAGCGGCGGAGGTATCATTATGACGGCAGAAGTATCATATCAACGGCGGAGGTCTCATATCATATCATATCATTCTATCAACCCATCATTCCAGCGGCGGTGTTATTTACTATCATATACTATGCCATTTCACTTACCATCATTGCCATTTTATTGACCTGAACCTCAATTATTGACTACCCTTATTTGGACTATTATTCCTGATTTGCCTACCTCTATTTGGACTACTATTCCTGATCTGATTGCTCAATTATGAAGACGACCCTATGATGACTTTTTCCCAGAATTTTGACCCTGATTCTGACTACCCGATGAAGACGATTTGCTCAAACTATGCCTTATCCTTGATCCGTGCCATTTCAGCGATATAGACGCTCTACTGTATATAGATCTATTCCCGATGAAGACGATTCCTAATGAAGACGATTTTTAATTGGTGACTTTAAACTAGTTTATTTTTGCTTTAAGTATAGAAGTTTGCCTTTTTAATTTTTTGTGTCGTAATTTTGTGGTATTCTTAACATTTAAAAACCTAATCTTTTTCCGAGCTTTATTCTAAATTTAAGAGTTTCTTTATATACCTACTTACATTTTACCATCTTCTTGAGCTTTCTTATTTAAAACATTAGAATTTCTAACCATTCACTTAACCTTTTACCATTTTCCAGGAGCTTTATTTTAAAAATTAACCAAAATTCCGTGTATTTTGTAGTGATTTTGACTGTGTTCTATGCATAATTTTGCCTTTTATATGTGATTCGTTGTATAGTTTTATATGCCATGCCAGTATTTTTGTCTGCTTTAATTATTTAACCAAAGTCTTGTTCAAAAGTTTTACTAAAACCGGGTTTATTCTTTTCTTGAAGCTTTTCATTTTGTATTTTTATTAACGGGTGCGATTACGGGTTTTGTGGGTTTTGATTCGTATTTTTCGTAACCTGACGCAACGTCGGAAGATGCGTGACGCACCAGCCATGTCCCAACTTGTGTCCCTTACTGCCGCCACATTTTTATCAAAATTATTTTTACCTATGTCTTTTAGTTGTCCCAACGGTTCCTGTCCATTTTTGGTACCTGTCATTAGGTTTTCTTAAAAATTCTCTTGGTAAAATGTCAGTTTTGTTTCCCACTCCAGAGCGCCAAAGTAGCTCCCGAATTATATGCCCCTATTCTGTTTTAAGGCCTGCATGCGCGGTTGGGAGGATCTTCTCCAAAATTCTTATTTTAAGGGACTTTGTACTAACATTTTAACCAGTGTTTCGCGTTTTTAGTAACTCTAAGACTCCATTTTAACCCCTCCTAATTTAATTTACTTTATTTTCATAAGTACCACGAGGGTCCTTTTTATACATGCTTAAGCATGTTTAGGGTTACTTTGTAACTCTTTTAATTTAATTTAATACTTATATTTTACTTAAAGATTCCACAAACTCACTCCTACTTACACGTGAAACACTGGGTTTAAATTCATTTCATTACCTATTCCTCTAAATTATTTTATTAATTATCTTTCGTCTTTCTAATTTTGCAGGAGATCCGCAGGGAACTGAGTTAGCGATGCGAGGCTAGGCCCCCCCGCCCACCCAGCCGGAGATGGCGCACTTTAAGGTTAGCGGGAGGCTACCTCCGTACCCTAGTTTGAAGAGACCTAGACGAAGCTGACATTTCGGTTCCTATTTTTCTTTTGTTTATTTGGCTTTCTGGTAGTACAGGTACGAGATCCCCGCCGCTGCGGCTGGTGGATCATGGGTCGCCCATTCACGCACCGTCCCGTGGCATTAATATGGCAGTTCTCCATGCGTGTTTTTATGGCTGGTCTTCACTAATCTTTTGACGCCATGTCATTTTTATTATGTTTATTACTTAGTTACGTTTGCTATAGTTTCGTATTTTTGTATTTCTTTCTTGTGTTTTGACTTACTTATGTTCTGAGACCCATTTACCAAAATTCAGTCAAAAATTTTCACCGTTGGGTAAATTTTCTCCTTCTTTTGGTTTATGTGTCCCTCGCAGGAGCTCGGGCGGTAAGCCCTGGGGAGATGTAATGTGTGAGTGTGAATTGTGTGTATTTTAGTGAGTTTATTTTATTGTGAAATTTTAGTAAGAGTGGTGTTTTGGATGAGAAATATGTGTTGTGTAAATTTAGGTTGAAATTAGTCTAAAAGTGTTTGTTTTCTTATGTTGAAATGCGCTATGTTTTAGTCAGCCCACTTAGCGACTAGGTGGCGCTGCTGAGCTAGACTTGTGGAAGCGCATAGTCGGGTCTGCAAGAGGATCTCAAATTCAGCCAATCAAAATTCACTAGGCATCTCTCTCAGACTTCTCTTTAAAAACCAGTCAGTCTTCTCTTTTTCGTCTCTTAGTGTGCGGTCGGCTGTTTAGCCCTGTTCTTTACATTTCCATACTTCGCCTTTACATCTTTTGGATTTTCACTGAGGGTAATCGTAAGTTATTGATCTGTTTTATTTTTACACATAGGCTCCAAGGCGACCTTGAGAGTCCCTTCAAAATTTATTAGAGGTGTGTTTTGAGTTTTTATCCCTTTTTTAATTGAGAGCTAATTATGTTTGTTTAATTTTTAGGAAAGGGTTTTTATATGTCAATTCACATAGACTAGCTGGCCGCGACGTCTTAGGGTAAATATTTGAGATAACAGTTATTCTTTGAAGGGTTTAAAATTACTTTCGGGTCTAATCTATGCCTATAAATCTGTTTCATATTTGTGTTTAAAGTTTATTTATGTCCTGATTGAAAGTAACTCTTTCCTGGAATTATATTTTATTAAGAAAGTAGCTATTAGAGCAATGTAAGATCTAATACCATACTAGGCGTGAGCCTGCATGTGCTGACTAGTTATGCTGCTAATAAATCGACCTTTCAAGTGTGTCCGTTTCTAACTCTAACAGGTTATGGGCCCAGCCCACGCCTTTCCCAATAGTATATATTCTTTTTGCTAAAGTGGTACTTTGGTGGTTGCCAGACGAGCAACAATGGCGGAGGCCAGGGAAATTTGCCTACATGTTGGCTGGCACATTTAATGGAAAGAATGTAACATTTCCAAAAGAACGGATTTTGGTCATTGGTCATATATGACATTAGCTGTGCTTTATTTCATGATAATTAGTTTGGGATGTCGCAGGGCATTCATGCATCGTTTACTGTAACGAAGTTTCCTGAGAGCCCAACATGTAGAGCTGTTGTGTACAGCTGATCACCTTGGTGGTAACTGGATTGAAAGATATCCAGTGCGAGTTGTACTCGCTTATGAAAGGGTCGTGGAAACTCCAGGCATGAATGGGTGGTGTCGGGGTAGAATCTGGTAGTGCAGGTTCCCGTGCCATGGTAAATTATCGGACTGCGACAAGGTGCATTTTGGTGTGATGGGATCTAAATGATTCCGGAAATGCACAAATGAAAGTACATGGAGCCAGCAGATTTATGAATTGAAACAAAATGGTCAGAGTGATGACTGTGGGTACTAGAGAATCTGGAAACTGGGACACACAAAGGCAAGGCAGCTGATCTTTGATTAAAGCGTCACGACGCTGTGGAAGGAGGAAGCAGCCAAAATGTTCGAACAGTTTTGGTCTTCGGTGGGAGCTGATAAGCTTTAGTTAGACATTAAAGAAAGAACACTTTTCACTAACCTGAAAACTACAACCAGTTACTCAAGTCAAGTCTATGTGGCACTATGCTTGCCCTAATAGCTAAGTGGGAGTATTAAGAAAGTAGCTATTAGAGCAATGTAAGATCTAATACCATACTAGGCGTGAGCCTGCATGTGCTGACTAGTTATGCTGCTAATAAATCGACCTTTCAAGTGTGTCCGTTTCTAACTCTAACATATTTGTTTGAATTTTCCTTGCTTTGTAAACTTTATTGATGAATGCTTTCATGTCAAAATTTACATTGCTGTGTGTATTTCGGGAGTCTCTCCCTTTGCCTGTTTCTTATTAAATGTGGTCTCAGTAGCTGAGCCATTAGGGAGTTTTAGTTAGGTTTTATTAGAATTGTATAGTCGGTAGGTAGGGCTCTGAGTTATTTCTTGTCCCAGGTAGGCTAATTATTCACTGAGCGTGTATTTAATTTAATCAAAGTTCCTTAGTAGCCCAGTAGTAAGACAGTCGTTCGTCCCTTTAGTCAGTTTGTTTGGTAGTTTTGTTAGGCTTATTTAATTTCTTGGCGAGATCTGCCCAGGTGGACTGGAACATAAGTCTCCTCCAGGTTCGTCGTTTCCATACGCGCACAGTTTCCACCCGTAAAGTTTGGTCGCCCCTACACTTCCAACTTTACAGCACAATAGCAAAAGCACAGGTCACGGAAGCAAGTTTGGAGGGTACTCAAAATTTTGATGTTTTAAAAAACATTAACAGGATTAATTTATTAACGTTTTAAATAATATAATTAAATAATAATAATAATAATAACGATCATTAATAATAATTAAAAATAATTATTATATGTTAACCTGATTCATTAAATGTTTGCAAATGCAACGAGGTTTCGCCGTTTTCAAGTTTTGTATTTGGACGACGTTCTTTACGGTCTCAGTATTTAAATTTTAATAATAGTGGTGTTTCGTCCAAATAAGCTTTAATTCAACATTGGGAATACTGTAGTGCTAATGTGACGCCCAGTTTCAGTTTTGAAACAGCATAGAACAAGGCATGTTTTGATTGGAAAGCACTGAAAGCACGAGTCAAAATGTTTGACATTGTCAAACATTCCCAAAGCACAAAAAACCATCATGAACCGAGAAAGCACAAAGCACAATGGACAAAGCACATCATCGCGAACCGGGCTTTATGCACTTGATTCTTGCAAATAGCACACCTTAACATGGAAGGTATACGGGATACGGAACCACTAAAAAGCGGACACTTTGGTACACACTACAAGAACCAAAAATTCCTTCCCAAGCTAGAAAGGTCCAAATAGACAGATTATTAACACAAATTTTAGCTAAAATTGCAACAATTTCGGAAAATGTCAAAAAGGTTTTTCAAGAATCGCTAAAGGTGCTTGTAATCATCTTTAGATACTGTGAGTGAATTAAGTCATGAATTTGGTGCTCGTAATCTGCAACATTGCTGATTAAAAATTGTAGGGGTCTGGACCGACTTGCAATGCATTACCGAGAGACCTAAAACATCTGGCTTCCGACGGGATTAAACCCCTCCGAAAAACCGTTGGTGTACCGTACAATCGAACTTCTATTGATTCTGAGAAGCAACAGTCTCGAAAAGCCAGTGTTGGACTTCAAATTTCACATTCACATTTAAATTGTGGCTCACAAGCCCATCAAGACCACCGGCCGGTAATTCATATAAAAAGTTTATTTGACTTAGCCGCGGTTTCGCTAAAGAACGTCCGCATGACACGTTGCAACTAACATGCAAAAATACCGTTAAAAACAGTACAGTGAATCAGTGCAACTGTTGTCCTGTACACTTCTACGTGGCAGTCTGGGGTCATAATGCACACAAATGACAGAGCTGTTGAAATTGTTTCCCCGCTCTTAGGTTCGTAGTGAAACAAAACTTTTGCTTTGCGTCCAATACGCACGTATCATAAAACTTGCAAAAAGACCTTACTGCACGATTTCAAGTCCACTCCTAGACTGACATTTTATTATCCCCTTCTTCCAAAACACCTCTCTCCTTTCAAAACAAAAAGCTCCTCTCCCCCACGCTTATTCACACACCGTTTTAGCGAAAACCTACGCTTTCCTCGTCTTAAATTACCCCGGCAAGTTTTACACTTCACACATCGGCCAGACACATAGACAAGTCCAGCACAAAAGAAAAATGACTCCCCCTTTTCATCTAGCTGACTCCCACCGTAAGGCCCATCTGGGCGAAACCATCAATCTGTTTACATTTGCCCACTCCTCACCAGGGCGAGCTCATGCGAGCCAGAAACAAATGAATAGAATTCGCAAGCGACCATGTGCGGAAAAATCATAAAGAAAAAAACATGACCCACAGTAGGTAAAAATGATTGGACGACAACAGCATAAGCACAAACCAAAAACCTATGGCAAACGGGCCAAGTACCGCAGACAAAATTAAACAATGATAAACAGGAAGCAAAAAACTACACAGAATCAATGCTGCAGGAGTAGACAACTTGCTCTCGAGAGAGTTATACGAGACCGTTATATACGTAGGCTAAAGGCCAGAAACAGCTTCATAAAAAACAGACAGGCCAAACAGTTGTTTCTGTGCATAGACATAGATAAAAGACAAAAATGACAATCTATAAAAATGGTGTAGAAAACGCAGCAACAAATAAAGTAAAAAAAGTAGCGCAGTTCCTGAGAACAAACAAACAGAAGATACCCCAACAGTAGTCACAGGAGCGATAAGCTACTCGATCGCGGCACAGTTTGACGACACACAAAAAATGAAGATACAGTAAAACAGTTATATGGACAAATGGTAGTGACAGAAGATATGTACAGTAGCCTGATAAAAGTCTATGCTATACTCGTGAAAGTCATGAAAAGGTATTCATGTTACACCTGAAAAATGCTAAACTTTAAAAAAAGAAAACGGAAATGAACCTACAGAATGCTCACGCTAACGGTCTGCAAGTTAATGTCAATTTGGTGGGTTGTTATACGTGAAAGTTTGTTGCTGCGGATTAGCTTCAAAGCAGGAACCGAAGGGCGCCTGTACCAACAGGTATACTGAATAGTCATGATTTGATTCAGCGTGGTGGAGCCGAACTTCAGTAGATGCAGTCCAAGTGGAAGACTGTAGAGAGAAAATGTTGGAGATAAAAATTTCAGGAAAGCAGTTCACTGCAGGAGGAGTCAGCTAGCTTTGATCGTCAGCATTCGATCGTCGATTCCAACTTACAGGCGACGTGTCCGACAGGAACTGAAAGGACGGTGGATCGAGGAGACGTAATCTCCCGGCGTTAAGATTGCGAAAACTGGGAAATGTTGTCACAATCCAGTCGCAGAATGCCTGCTGCTTGAGACCAAGTGGGTCCGGAGTTGGGACAAGCAAGCAGAACCAGAAAGTGGAGAAGGACGAGAGACATGGAGCAGTGTCTGTAGAAGTTCGCTGAATCGGGCCAAATATTCGGACCCTTAGGTTTCATAGCAGGCATCGCCGCGGAGGATGGCGATGTGTTTGTAGCGCCTACGCCTGAAAGCAGAAACTGACATAAAGCGGCGAAATCCACCCGAGGAATGGCGAAGACGTCGCTGGCCTCAATAGACCGGATGTGTTGAAACCTTTCATCTCCGAACAGGAGGTGGGTGCGGCGAGTCTAACCAGAGGCAGGACAGCCAGGCACCCTAATGGATGTCAGGGCCCTATTGGAGCAGAGAGTCGACGGGGAGCTCGTCACGAAGATCTGCCAGGGCGTTTCCAACAAGATTACACCCGGGATACAGATCAGGTGACATGTATACTGCAGGATACTGACAGATACGTCCCTCGTCCAAAGACGGTACTCACCAGCTGCAGCAACATCGACGTCCAGCTGCAGCAGGGCTTCCCTGAAGGTGGGGTCACAGAGAGCTATTAGCCGTAACGCTTGATACAAATGACACCTCGATCCTATGCTAATTGCGATGCGACTGACGAAAAGTCGCGCCAACGCCGAAGGCAAGTATCGTTGACCACATGAAGCAAGGACTCACGGCTGCCGCTTACCAGTGCAACCTGTTCCGCCCTTTCTATGTCACCCAGTTGTAAGAGAAAAGTGAATGTCCAAAGTTGCAAAGTACTCCTGATATATGAATGACGAAACCTCTGGTGACGGAGTTGTGAAGACTGACACGTCCAAGAAACTGGGCAGGAGTCCGTGATAATAGCCACAGTGATTAACCGCTCGCCTGATAGGAACTAAACCCTGGAGATGTCGCAGGAGCCGCATCGGCTGCATCCGCACCGCATCGGCTGCATCCGCACCGCATCGGCCGCATTCTGAGGCCGATGCCAGATCAGAAAACGCGGCAACAGGAACAATGTGGTAGGAAAATCATAAATGTCACTGTGAGAACTTAATTTGCCACTGGAAAGGCGGCGACGTAGTGCCATTTGCCTGCGTGACGATTCCACCAAATTTAATAGGGGCTGAATTGAAAAGTCATTTGTCAACTGTCACTTTACTCAGCAGGGTGACTCGTCTTTGGACACAACTCTATTAAAATTACGCTACACTGTAGTTACTGTTCCAGTTAAGTATTTACAGATTCGTACAGCTAGTATTTGAAAATGGTGAAAGTTATGAAAGATAAAATTATTAAGAGTTTCTAAGATTTCTAAGGTTTCTAAGATTTCCTGCGAGGATTTCTAGTTTACTAAGTTTAAGAGTTTGATGAGAAGAAGGCACTTTGTCAATTAAATTCGATCTGGTGAATTGCTTGTTCTTGAAGCGTCAAATTAAAGAAATCAAAATATACAAATAATTCCAAAATAAACAAATTAGAATTAGCAAGTGCAAATTTTGCTGCTGAGTTTACTGTTTTGACAAAAGTTGTATCTTTGCAAGGTAAACGCGGAGTCCACAAATTTTGGTACAAATCAAAATTATTAATTTACTAAATTTGTATAATTTATTCACATAACGTGCTGTTAACAATTTTCTTAGAATGTTTAAATATGTTTAAAAATGACGAAAACGTAGCAAAGTTTTGATTTCAGTGTATTCATAACGAACCTCCTCTTTTTTCAGTTTCCCTGTTCTCCTTTTGCTTCAACTCTCCTTTATCTCCTATTTCAAGAGACCAGTAAATTTGACATATAACCGTCAACATTTTGACAGCGGCATGTCCTTCGTGGGGTAATCGTCACACAATCGGGCCTTTTGCTTAATAACAAAAGATGCCAATACTGATATTAAAGAATCAGGCACACAGATAACTATAATTACAATCAAAACTGATATGAAATAACAGTGTAGCAATTCAAAAATAACAAGCACGCCGATCAACCAATAAGAGCATAGATGACTGCAAAATACAGATACTTATTAAAAACGACCCCATAGCGACTGCAGGGTAACGGAGGAGTTCAAAAAGAAAAAACAACTTGAGACAGAAGCATACTGTAGTTAAATGCGGTAGAGTTAATTAGTCTTTGTTTGTAGCTTATATGTCTATTTGTCTAATTGTCTATGCTTATGTCTATGCTTATATTTGTCTGCTTATATATCTGTAAAAGCAACAAAAATCCAGCGTTGTGAGACAGTTTCGCATAGTTTTCAGAAAATTGAACGTAAAGTACCGACCAGACTATGTTAAAAACATGCAGCAGTAATGATAACTAACAGTTGAAGACTGGAAAGGAAAGAAACAGAGTTCCAAAAACAAAAAACTGAAAATCTGCAATTCCTTTGAATTAGAATGAAAAGACTACAAAACTAAATCTGTACAATAAAATTCTGCTTTCTTTTTGGCATACCTATATGCATTTTCTATCAACTCTTTTCCAAGTGAAATGTTATTAAAATACTAATCGAAACGTTTATGTCGATCTGAGTTTGGACAAATGTTTTCTTCTATTTAAAGGGTGGTCTTAACTTGTGTAACTTAATGACTCTGTCCACTTCAAATCAGCAGGGGTCCATTTCTTTCCAGTTCTACCAATTGTGCAGTTTAACTCTGATGCACTGGACAGAAATAAATAGGAGATGAATTTTAAAAGCATGTTCTTGTATAAGCTAATTTTAAATTTATTAAGAATAAAATTAATTGCCAAAAACAGCTGGTAAAATAAGTTGTTGCAAAGTTGCATTTTAGCTTTCTAGTTTATTAAAAATTAAGTTTACATTAATGTTAGTACTAACGTTTCTAATAATGTTACCATTAAAACAATAAAGCTTTAAGTATGTGAATTTAACTTAGTTCCCTTTAAAATAGCATTAATAATAATAATAATTAATATTTTCACAATTTAAAACTGGTAATTGAAATAGATTTACTTATTTAAATACATAAAATTGTATTTACTAACACCAAGAGTACATAATGATAAGAGTATGCCACTAGGCTAGCTCTCTCTTATCAGAGCAAACACTATGCTCTGCTCGCTAACGGCCCACCCCTCCCCCCGCAAATCAGACCCTAGTGACCCCCCCCCCCGCAAATCAGTACCTAGTCGAAACGGGGGTACGCTCACTCGCTTTATGTTTATGTGCTTAAGCTCGAAAATACAAGCAGTGCGTGCGCGAATTTTGTGCCTGCTTCGAGCTTTAAAACACAAACATAGCGCACAAAATTCTGTGAAGTGAAGGGGGGGTGGGCCGATAGCGAGCAGAGAATAGTTTTTGCACACTCTTATATTATGTACTCTTACTAACACTCAACCCCTCTGTATTTCCGTCCAGTGTATCAAAGTTAAATTGCACTATTGGTAAACTAGAAAGAAATTGACCACTGCTCAGTTCAAGTGGACAGAATCATTAAGTTAATCCTTTAAATAGAAGAAAACGTTTGCCCCTACTCAGATGAACATTGCCAACGTCTTTTCGGAAATACCAGAAAAGAACTAGGAAACAACAAAAAAGACTGAAACATTTTATGAAAGTACAGTCCACCAGGCGCTACCCTCATCTCACAAGCTCAATAGCGTCATAATGGACCGTACTGTCCAAGCTAATGTTCTTCTGTCAGATGGCAGTAGCCGCCTCGCAAAGACGGTTCCACAGGCGGAGCACACCAACCTGTTCAAATGGAGCCGTCAGGTGTTCCGTTGGGGCGAATAAGAGTGAAGAACTGCTTATCATCCATCAGTTGATGTATTGGTATCACGTCCACGCGGTCAGGCCACGACCGCTTGGACTCCGACGTAGATTTAAAGGATTCAGCCATTCGATTTTCCGCCTGTCTTTTCTTTAAGCGACGCCGTTTACGCCGTACGTAGACTTCTGGAGTGCATCTGACAGTTGTCTTAGGATATGTGCGCAGTCGCCCCTGCGGGGTATCCCGCATTTATAGATAGCTATTTGATAATTTTGTTCGCAGACACGACTGTTTTGTCAGAACCAGACCGCCCTATGTATACTACTCATGTGGCGTTCATCCGAAGAATTTAAGAGTAACACACGACCGCAGAAAAAACCCAATGCAGGATAGAGTATTCAGAGATTAGAGTATCAGTATTAGTATTCAGAGATTAGAGTATTCAGAGATTAGATAGAGTATTCAATGATTGAACACAGAAAGAAAAAAATTGGCTTTTAAACGGTTTTTTACAGATCAGAAAATTACACGTTGTTAGAAAGTTCGACTAACGTCGAGGCTACCAAATGTGAGTTTTCTCTAAAGTACGAACCCTAAAGTACATATGACTCACAAGCCCATTAAGACCACCGACCGGTAATTAATATAAACAGTTTATCTGACTTAGCAGCCGTTTCGATAAAGAAAAACCGTATGGCACGTAAAGTCAATAACATACAGAAAAATACTGTTCAAAACAGCACAGTGAATCAGTTCAACTGTTGGCCTGTACACTTCACGTGGCAGTCTGTGCCTCTCGTGGGGACCCAACAAAATTTAATCCTTAATAAATTTTCTTCCAGCCTTAAGTGAAAGAATTTGAATTGAACAGTTGAACAAAAACTTCAATTGAACTCACTTAACAATGGAAAAGGTCAATTCAAGGTCAAATTAAACTCTGACTACTTAGGTCCCCACACTAGCACAAATGTTACCGTATGTAGTGAAGAATAATTCTTGATAAGTTTCCTATGACTGCTAAAGTTTTTTAAAATGGCGATTTCTTTTGGAGACATCAAATTTAAACTATGAGTATTCATTCATTATTTAGAGTTGAGAAGCCATCTTTACATCGAAATGGAGCTTAACATTTTCTGTTTTTAATGAATACAATGAAATGAAACTAATTTGGACTTCCAAAAAATTAACGGATTTTTGAAGAAGTGCAATTTCTCAGATTCTTTGCAGACTGAAGTAAATCTTTTCTTGAGACATTTATTATATCATTCATACCTCTATCAAATACCAAGGTACCCTTTTTAGTTGTTATAAAATCGCTCTTGTATACAAATGATTTTTCTTGAATAAAGTTTTTAAGTGTTTTAAGATAAAGTTATGAAAATTAAAGTTTTCACGTAGACAAGCCGTGTTTCCTACACTTTTGTCTAATTGCTTAAAAACTTAAACAGTCAATAGGAAATTTATCAAGAATTATTCTTCACTACATAGCATTACGTTCATCTTTAGATTACTGTAACATTTGTGCTAGTGTGGGGGACCAAAAGAGTTCAATTTGACGTTGAATTGACCTTCTCTATTGTTTTAAGTGAGTACAACTTAACTCAGCAGGGAGCCACTTAACGCTGGAAGAAAGGTCATTAAGAATTAAATTTTGTTGGGTCCCCATGAGAGGCACAGAAGCCGTCTGGGGTTATAATGCAAATAGTGCAAGTGACAAAGCTATTGAAATAATTTCTCCGTTCCTCTTATCTTTGTAGTGAAACACAACTTTTGCTTTGCGTCCAACACACGTATCATAAAACCTGCAAAAAGACCTTACTGCACGCTTTCAAGTCTACTCCTAGACTGACATTTTATTATTCCCCTCTTCCAAAACACCCCTCTCCTTTCAAAACAAAAGCTCTTAGTTTTGGTGTTTTAGCGTTTTAGCGAAAACCTACGCTTTCTTCGTCTTAAATTACCCCGGCAAGTTTTACACTTCACACATCGGCCAGACCCATTACACAAGTCCAGCACAAAAGAAAAATGACTTCCCTTTTTATGTAGCCGACTCCTACCGTAGGGTCCATCTGGGTGAAACCATCAATCTGTCACACTAGGTTTGCAACAGAAGTACTATTAGCCACATTTGAGGGCATATAGCCACTATATATTCTGTTTACAAAGAAATAATTACGGCAATCAAGATGTCATCGAGTTACAAAATGCCGGTAATAATGGTTATGGTAATAATGGATGTTATAATGGTTATGTTCGTAGTAACACCACTCTGTGCGAATATAAGAAAATTTTCCTAATAAGAAAAAAAGCACAGATAGAGCCGAGCTGGCTGTCCTTCTTGGACAACCAGGCAGAATCTCCAGGGAACAGTTCTCCCTGGGTAGGAGCGCTCACAGCGCCCATTGGCTCTCTCCTGTTCGGACTAAGGCTACGGCTTTAGTGACTGCAGGCAGGCGTTTTTCATTATTTCTTTATGATATATCCAACATTTCTTGAACTACGCAAGCCGTAAAATCAAACTAAGGGTGTCGATCTGAAGGTCTCACAGGGACAAATTATCCGACACATGATCGTCTTCCAACTGCTATCCTGTAGGCTGCTATCATAAAAATGTAGTTTTTGCAATAACACGACAAATTTTTTCCAAAGATTGTGGAGCATTCACCATGCAAGTTGGAGGGCTGCTACTGAACAAATGTGTTCTGCACAAATATACCCAGGGACGATTTTTTAGTTGCCCCGATTGCTGCTTTCTAGCTAAAGTAATCGCTTGACAAATTTGGAAAAAGTAGGCAAAATACAGGTTACGCACACATTTCAGCTTATTTCTTTATAACGAAGAACGATTTCACAATAAATAAAAAATCGTCCCCAGCTATTTAATGGAGGTATCGAATGATATAACCGATGTCTCGCGAAAAAATTTACTTTGGTCTGCAAAAATTTTGGAAAATTATACTTCCTCTAAAATGTGTTAAAAATATTTTAGAAAAGCAACATTAGTTTCGTGGCATGCATTAAAAAGAGAAAATGTCAAGCTACATTTTGATATAAAAATGGCTTCTTAACTCCAAGTAATGAATGAGTAATAATGGTGCAAGCTTTATGTGACCAAAGGGAATCACCACCTTAAGTGTTTGCTGGAGGTTCTGAGGGTTAGGGAGTGCGGGGATTTTGAAAAGTGGGTTCGTTGCCTGAACGCATATCTATTGCGATCTTGTTCATCTTGTCGTCAGCATCCGATTGACACCCATGTTGTAGACATTGAATGTTATCTGCACAAACTTTTCAGATTGTTCATTCTAAATTTGTGAGAAAAGCCAGGAGGACCCCTCCCCTCAAGTACACCCCAGTTATATGCCACATATTTGATGACTGAGATACAAATAAACACAATATAAACATGTCGTGACGTAAAGTTTCAGATAGAATAGATCCCCCGCAACGTGCAAAACGTGTGTCTCCTTAGCGAACCAAGTCTTTGATCCAGTGCTGGGACTGTTTGATCCAGAAAGAGCAAGTAAAACTATGCATGAGTCACGAACATTTAGCTTTGAGTCACGCATGGTTCGACTAAAAAATTGAGCTTTTTATTGGTTCGCTAAAAGTCGCTTTGCGAACCAAGTTTTGAGTTATTGGCTCATTTTGTGTCAGCTGATAGTCCTTCAAGTGTACTCCATGAGTCACTCTTTAGAATTTAACGAAACTTCAGAGAAAAGCGGAATTTTTAAATAGAATCACTAATTATCCCAAGAAAACGCTACTTTATTTTTTCAATTTGCCACGTTTTAGTTTGCAGTATCAGAGTCACCGCCGAATATACTATCCTAGCCGCAGCTTTAAATTCCATCGAATATTTGAAAAAATTTGAATTTTTGTACATGTAGAGATTGCTAAGTCGTGACTGCGTCCGCTCACCGAAAGTAGGGTGACTTTACTTCAAAACGCAGGTTATCTCCGGTTGTCCTAATTTTTTAAATTGGGTAAAAAGCTATTTTTTGCAGAGACAACGAGTCGTGTGGGTTTTTGAATGGTTGCGGCGCTTTCACAAGATAATAATTTAAACATTGTCAATTAAATTCATCAAACTTGACAAAATAGAGACAATATGTTTCCTGTAATTTAGGAATTAGATTAATGTTTCTAAGAAAATTTATGAACAACGGCCATTCAAAAACCCACAACAGTCGTTTTCTCCGCAAAAAATAACTTTTTACCCAATTTAAAAAAATTAGGACAACCGGAGATAACCTGCGTTTTGGAGTAAAGTCGCCCTACTTTCGGTGAGCGGACGCAGTCACGACTTAGCAATCTCTACATGTACAAAAATTCAAATTTTTTCAAATATTCGATGGAATTTAAAGCTGCGGCTAGGATAGTATATTCGGCGGTGACTCTGATACTGCAAATTAAAACGTGGTAAATTGAAAAATAAAGTTTAGCGTGTTCTTGGGATAACCACCATTTTATTCTCAGCACTACTCATGTTAGGTGAGCGGACCATTTCACGCTTCAAGCCAATTAGATTTGGTATTTTTATTAGTGATTCTATTTAAAAATTCCGCTTTTCTCTGAAGTTTCGTTAAATTCTAAAGAGTGACTCATGGAGTACACTTGAAGGACTATCAGCTGACACAAAATGAGCCAATAACTCAAAACTTGGTTCGCAAAGCGACTTTTAGCGAACCAATAAAAAACTCAATTTTTTTAGTCGAACCATGCGTGACTCAAAGCTAAGTGTTCGTGACTCATGCATAGTTTTACTTGCTCTTTCTGGATCAAACAGTTCCAGCGCTGGATCAAAGACTTGGTTCGCTAAAGAGACACACGTTCCCCCGCAACGTAGTCTCGTAGCATAGTCACCGAGTGCTGGATACAAACGCATGAAAAAATTGAGAACCTCCTTTTTTTCTGATGGGGGTTCTAACTTTTATCTTGACATGGGCCAACAACTGAATAACTAAACAGTGAAAATTGTGAAAGTCTCTTTAGAGACCTCTCCTTATCATCTCTACGTTCGATCTGTCGCAGAAACTAGTGCTTTATAAGAATTTAGCATTCAGATACCGATAAATGTTGAACACGCCACCGCACTAATTCTTAATGCACATACACTTTGACCTTTTACACATGTCATTGATAAAACAATAGCTTTTCTGATAATTTAAATGTTTAAAGATAAGACCATCTTTAGTTATAACTTATTCAGTTGCTGCAAAATTTAAACAACAGCTGCCGGTAAAGAAGTAAATCCGCAACATCGGCAATGTGGTCAAAGCTTCAGGAGCGGACAGTTCTTGTTTGGTTTTATTGTCTACTGTATTTATGTCTTGTGGATTCAAAGCAGGAACAGTAAGAATCAGTGTTCAATCATAATGTTTGTGTTTGAGAATGTGTCATTATTTTGTTTACTAATAACTAGTTCTGAAACTATTGGAACACAATGTAGTGATTCGATCATGCTGATATCTCAATCTATACTTCGTTTCTTGATACGATATAAGACTCTTAGTTCTGTTCCAATCTCTAATAGGTTATTGGCCCAGTTGGGCTTACTGCTGGGCTCATAACCTGATAGGCATAGGCACTCAAAACAAATTCTAAGATATATTTATGTCGCAGTCTAAAAGCATTTTCCGTCTAATTGCAATTAGACGGAGAATTTTAGTCTAATTGCAAATGGGCTAGTCTAATAGCATGAGACTGAGCAAAATGCTGTTAGACTGAAAATTTTCAGTCTAATTGCAATTAGACGTACCAGCTTTGTAAGGCCACAGAAAGTCGAAAAGATATTACGTCATTAAGAATAGCTTTGAAAACAGTAGAATTACTTTTCGTTTAGACATTGAAAACGTGAAGACTTTAAAGGATGTAAAGGATACTCCGATCCTGAAAACAGTAGAAATTATATATCTACAATTTATTAGAATTTGAAGACTTTCAAAAGCTTAAAATTTTCAAATTTTGACAGTCGAACTGATATGTGGACCTCAAGTTTTTATACAATTTTTACAAAATTTTTCATATTACACGAACATTTTTATTATTGCATAGAAACCCTCAAAGTAAAAAATGAGTTAAAATAAAAAAGTAACAGTATATGACATTCTTTCAAAATGGTAACAGTGATTCACAAATAACTACGAACCCCCACAAAACC
Organism: Trissonchulus latispiculum; assembly: GCA_030248195.1. Classification (NCBI taxonomy): domain Eukaryota; kingdom Metazoa; phylum Nematoda; class Enoplea; order Enoplida; family Ironidae; genus Trissonchulus; species Trissonchulus latispiculum. The sequence goes on from JASAND010028608.1 coordinate 43,298, forward strand.
AAAACCTTTTATGCAATAAAAATGCATTTTCTTGTTAAAATTATTTCCTCCCCAGTGCTCAATATTTGCAATCCAAATTAAAGTTCGATTGGTCAAGGTTTGAAAGTTTTAAGCTTTTGGATGAAGTAAACTTAAAAGTAAATTATATATAGATTTGTGCACTAAAGTTTTCAAGTTTTCTATATCTAAACGAAAAGTATTTCTACTATGTTTTTAAAGCTATTCTTAAAATTATCTGTTCGACTTTATGTGCCCTTCTCAGTACACAGTTGCAGTGAAGCGCTGTTCTTATATACCAGAACCATACCATATATCCATACATATCATAGCCATACCATACCATATACCATAACTATACCATAACATTAACCAAAACATTTTACATCAAAATGCAATTAGACGAGGCTCTGTTCGCCCAATTGCAATTAGACGAACAATAGTACGTCTAATTGCAATTAGACTGAAAATTTTCAGTCTAACTGCATTTCGCTCAGTCTCATGCTATTAGACTAGCCCAATTGTAATTAGACTGAAATTCTCCGTCTAATTGTAATTAGACGGAAAATGCTTTTCGACTGCGACATATACACGGCTGTTCAATATGACATTCAAAGGCAGAAATGAAAACTAAAGTGTTTGATTGCAGAAACGTGCGCTTTGATGAAACCAAAAGTATATAATACTCTTGATAATAGCAAGAGTGGGAAGCTTAGCCCTTCCTAGTGGAAATGGCCTGCGAGATGCTCGGCTTCGACTTCTAAAGGCCGAAATCTCGGGGGGGGGGGGGTCCCACTTACCATTGTTCAGCATGTGTTTGAACTAAAACGCATCTGATTGGCTAATCGCTTACCTCAGGTCAAAATTATGTGTATAAGTGGACCCCGAGATCTCAGGGGGGGACCCGTATAGCGTTGTTAAGCGTGTGCTTATATGCGATTTAACTGAAATGCATTTGATTGGCTACTTAGCTACCGTATCCTCATCAGTGCGCTTCAGTTCGACCGCATATAAACACAAGCTTAACAACGCTAAGCGGGACCCCCCTGAGATCTCGGGGGGGTCTACTTATACACATAATTTTGTCATAAGGCAGGGAATTAGCCATTCAGATGCGTTTTAGTTCAAACGCATATAAACACATGCTGAACAATGGTAAGTGGGACCCTCCCGAGATTTCGGCCTTAATGTGCCGCGCATCTCGCTGGCCATTTCCACTAGGAAGGGCTAAGCTTCCCACTCTTGGTATTATATACTCTTGATAAAACTAAATGAATCATTTCAAAGACCTATAAGGCAGCTGGACTGCGGGTTTAAAATTTATGTTCACTGCGTCGAAGTCCGTGTTTTAGTTGTATATAATCTGTTAGCTTATTCAAAAGTTTTTAATAATATTCAATTATATATTTCTGACTTTATAGTTTATTTTTTGCAGTCCAGGTCTGGTGGTTCAACTAGAGAATAGTGGAATAGCTTTTCTGAAAAATCTAACAATAGATGTGCTGAATGAAAAGCTGAAAGGCAAGGAATTACCCAATACAAATGGAGCAACTTCGTCAAATCCCAGCGACCCTAACGCACCGGATGTACGATACTTTCTGACCAATGTGAAAATGGTTAGCTTCCATGCGTCCACAAGTGAAGCAACTATTGTTACTTCCCCTGCAAAAGACATTAAGATACAGGTATATACATATTCTATAATCAAAAGCTAGGTAAATTAGTTAATGGCTTTTTTACTGCATTTTAATACTTAACTAAGGCTTAACTAATGCTAATCCATCAACAAGAATATACTCACAACAAATTTCCAAGAGCGATAATCAGCACACCACCCTTAGGTTAGCTATTGAATTCGTGACTAGATCAACGATTAAAACATAGAGATCATCTAGAACAAGTAGAGCAATCTATGAGCTAGAAAGTGTGCTTGTTTTGATTAGATTTCGGGCGTGAAGGCTGTGGTTGAAGCTGACTATCATATTCAGTTAGGATGGTTTCCGATTGGAAAAGATGGAAGAGTAGAGGCTACAGCTACTGATATAAATCTGGATGCAGCCATAGCCTTATACAGCAAGCAAGATCATCTGCAACTAACGTAATACTCTTTACTTAAGTATATCTATCTGAAAGTTTTACAAAACTCCTGTGGTGAATAATGTAAAGGCGTTACCCTGAGAAAATGCAAAGCTTTTTAAACTTATTGAAACTTCAGCACGAACTGGTAAAGGGTTCGTAATTTACAGAAAGTGCAGAGATAATTTTTGGGATCTGAAAAAGTACCAATTTGTAAAATAAAGGATAGCGGTATAACATAAGTAATATACGTAATTAGTTATTTAACGAATGCTGCAATTAGTTTGGATTATATTATTCCAGCCATAGATTAATTCAGCCCTATGCAGGTTCAGCCATTCAGATATTTCTGGACAGCACAGGCTTTAAACAGCGATCCGCGGTCCCACGCTGACGCTAGAATCAAACTATTGGAGAAGCAAAAAGGAAAGATGGATTATTAAGTATTGTATGATTTCTAGCAATCACGAGTTCAACTTCAAGATTGGGAGTCTTGCTCTGGTGTTTCATGGAGGATTGATTGATACTATTCTAAATATGATACAAGGAGTATTTGACGGCGATATTCGAAATGCAATTGAAAATGCTACCATTTCTGAAAAAACTGAAATTGAAGATACCGTAAATGACATTTTGATGAATGTGTCAACAACTATTGTGGCTAAAAACGGTTTCGGTCTCGACATTGGATTATTCAAGTAATCACACTAATAGCTTCCAGAGTAATTAATTTTCCACTTTAGGTCGAACATATAACGAGCTAATCCGCTGTAGTGTGTTAGATTCTAAAATCATTGTTTATATATTTGCTGTATTAGAATTTTGTTGTTTAGGTGTTTTGCTTTAGTTTTTGGTATTACGCCATTTAATTTTAGTTAATTTAGAGCTACGTACGGGTTTAAAATTTGGATTGCAATTTTGTGACTGCCAGTCAATTTAATATTCAACATCAAATTCACATCAAATAACAAAATTTAAAATGTACGTTGAATTTGCTTTAATCAAAACTACACATGTATAGAATCAAACCTGGAATGTCAGAATGTTACAAGGCATATATATATACGTTACATAATTGTTAGTTCGTTAAAAATTGAATCACCAAGTGTTTGCCTAACTGTTCAATTTTCTAGCTCGCCGTTGATAAACTCTGACTCGGTGAAAATCGCTGTGAAAGGCGAAGTATTCAGGGGAAGCAGCTATTCCGCTCCACCAGCTCCTGAACCAATGCAACTTCCACAAAAGGGAGATCACATGATTGACGCCGAGTTCACTGATTTCATTCTAACTTCAGCATTCAAGGCTGCTTTTGACAGCAGTATATGGAATTTTTGACCTTGTCTTTTTGTTGCAGCTTGATTATTAATGCTAATAATTAGTTGGTACATATATATATATATATATATATATATATATATATATATATATATATATATATATATATATATATATATATATATATATATATATATATATATATGGTAAAGGGACTGAAAGTGGGTCACTTTTTGGAGACATGCAAAGTGAACCACCCATAGCCAATCAGCTTATTTCTGACTCAAAATCAACCAAGTATTTTATTGATGGGCGGGGACTGTTTCAGGCTTTCCGCGAATATAAACATAATTGTTTCACGTAATGTAACGGACCTGCTATACTCAATAACAATTCTAGTGATTCACTTTGCAGGGTGGCCCACATTCAGTCCCTTTACTCTATATATATATATATATATATATATATATATATATATATATATATATATATATATATATATATATATATATATATATATATATATATATATATATATATAGAAGAGAGAGAGAGAGAGAGAGAGAGAGAGATTACTAATGCTAAGAGCACAGAAATACGATATTTGGAATGTTTAATCTACTTTCATAACGAATTGAACCCTATACGATGAAGTATTTACACAAAAGGAAGCCACCACCTTAAATAATATCTGTCTTGAATCTGAGTTACTATTTATTTCCTATTTACTAATCGTTTGTTAATTTGTTAGTTAACCTGAAATAGTCATTCTAGAGTTCCGCGGAAACGCGGAAGTAACGAAAATTAATTTCTTTAGATTTAGAAGTTTTTCTTAAACAATTTTTCAGATTTTCTGTACGGAACCATGACTCAGGACGCTGTTGAAGCAGCTGCTCCAGGCTATGGTCAATACTTCAATACTTCCTGTGATACCATTTGCATCGGTACACTGATAGGTCCGATCGGCAAGACATATCCAAACCAAGCAGTGGATGTTGAGTCCAGGGTAACAGAGCTGCCCAAAGCGTTCATTGATGAAGCCGGTGTTCATGCTTTTGTAAAGGCTGATATGAAAATTCTTGTAAGTGTTTACGTTTACAAAGCTAGCAGGGTCCAGATACGTGGTAGATGCATACGATATGTAACTTAACATGAAAAGTATGTCGCGGTGACAAGTATACCTTGCGGAAAAACAGGTCGAAAGCTCATTATCAATTTTCTGAATAACTTGTGTGGTTATTAGTTGGTATATTTGTAATTTCTGTCATACTGTCATCTAAAAACTGTTGCCGGAAAAAGTTATTTGTTCTGACTGCACGATTTCAGTTTGGACAAGCATTCAAGCCAGAAGTTCAAATCGTTTTAAATCCATTAATTTTCCTGGCATTTAATTACTATAGATTTTATGATTTATGTGGTTTTCTGTGTGCTGTTTTGGTTTAGCTTCCAGTCAATGACACAATGAAGTTGGAGCTGGTTAAATTTTCTGTTCAAGTTCAACTGAATGTGAAAAAGTTGAGCGTGGAAACTAAGCCCAACGAAAATGCTAAGCTTCATTTCCAGTTGCACGCCACAAACTCATCGTTGAAGTTGGATTACACTTCACTGCCTGATATTACAGAGAAAAGCCTACAGAACGTGAGATCTTACTAGATTTCTCACCAAATTTCTGTTGCATGGATGAGTTTGAGGTTTAAGATCTATGCCTTATTAATATTAATTACTACGATCGATCGATTAACTACTACGATAATTACTACAATTAGTTAAGTATATACAATACTTATATAATTAAGAAATTCATAATTTTGAGAAACAAAATGCCTTTAGATTAATTTGTTATTTCAGCTGTGGAGTTTTGCCATATCACTTGGCCTGGAAGGATTGGTGAATCAAAAAGCTAAAGAGGGATTCAATTTACCACAAATTCCATTTGTTGAATTTATGAAGATCGATTTTATATCTGGCCCGCACTCTTTGATAATGCAGGCAGATTTGAAGCTGAACAATACTATAAGCTTGAATTGAAACAACCACTGGAGCTAAAGCAAATTACATTTCCTCGATTTTTGAAATGTTTTAGCGCTTCGATATTATTGTATACAAACCGAAACCGACACGGTAACTGCAAGTACATAAATAAAGTGGATATATTAAAACTAAATATTATTGGCATCACTTTGTTTCTTGGAGAAATAATGACTTGCGAAAGGAAAGGCACAGTTTGTTTGAAAGCTGAATGGGGAAAGTCTCGTCTTCTAATGGGGGAAAGGATCCATTAAACATTCACATCTTCAAGTTATGAAACTGAAAATGATTTGAATAGTTAGCTTCTACTAGTAAAGTTGCACAAGACTTCTCAGTGCTTTAGTGTTTTTGGTCACTTCTGTGGTTCTTAGTTTATGCTTGAAAGGCAGTAGCCATTTTTAAGAATATTGATTCAGTAAGATGCTTGAATACACCTGTCAAGAAATGAGCAGCTGAGCTAATACTAATGCATTCACACTACGAGTTACGACTACGCTCATGTGACTTGTGACTCTGCATTTGCGTGAACATTGGAAACTGTCATGGCTTTTTAATTCATTCATATTTCATAGTACATATGTGTAGGTTTTAAAATTAGTCAAACTAAGATTAGCCTTCCTTAAGATTCATATCACTGAACTCTTTTCAATAGATTTTTAAGTAGGTAGTTTGCAATTTAATTAGAAACGGCTGCTGAAAATAGCTTCTGCTTTGTTTGTTGGTGTGTACAAACAAACTCAATAACGCACAGTGATAGGTACCTTAGTGTTTGAGGCCGACCGGAATGCAAATCAGCAATCTGAAATTTACGGTTTGTAGCAACTAAGCTTAAAATGAACTCCAAATCTAGCTATGCTACTTTTCTATGCTATGCAATGCTTTTTCTAATATTACATTCGAAAATCAATATCTTATCAATCATATGGAATAGCTGCACTGGAAACCGCTCCAGGCCGGTGGTACCTTGGGTTGCTGTTTCTCCGTTTGCTGACATTTGTTGCTCATTCTTCTTAATCCAGCAGGTGGATTTATTTGAATGTAACCTTATGCTGCGGGTTCCTGGATGCGGAGAACAAAAGGCTAAAGTCATGAATAAAGGCTTAAACTCTAAGGCTGAAAAACCTATGCAATTTCATCTATATGCGCGCTGGAAAAGGAACAATTCACACGGACGATAAACGCGGAGGGAGGCAGTGAGGGAAGATTTAACACTATTTGCATAGGATATCATTACAAGTCATAAAAGGAACGAGAGCAGCCAAACTGCTTACTCCATTATAGCTTTATCTCCAGTGGGTCTGAACCAGGCTAAGACCTTAATAGGGTTGTTTCCCTAAAAGTTTATTGTGTCATTTTGAAGAACGTGCGGGTTGAGTGTTAATGGAAAAAGTTGTTCAGTGTTGTTTTGAAATAATCGGTATTTATTCGAGCATTAAATAGTCACTTGATGTTCCAGTAAAATATAAACTTTTATTTATTTTCTGTGCCGTTTACTTAGTGAGCAAACTATAGGATTGATGGGTGACTATTCTTGTAATTCTAATGATTAACTACTGTTAACAAGAGTTTTAGTTATTATGTAACATTGCTGTCAAGAAATGGCTGTTTTGATTATTGATTCTACTATAAGAAATTCTAGGTAGCCAGTATGCAGAATAGAGTGCAACAATAGACGGGTCTTTTCCCCCACCTCTCTGAACTGTTAAAACTTGACCATTTGAGCTAAAATTTTGCATGGGTATGTTTCCGACTATCCTGAGTTCAAATTTCGCAAAATTTTTCGATTTCGCCAAATTCGAGTTTTTTCGATTCGCAAGGTGGATCAAGAAAACCCGAAAAATTAAAAGTTTTTGTTTTCGAATTTGCTAAAGTTGAAAGCTTAAGATGTAAGCTTATACTGAGCGAACAAAAAACTGAACCAAAAAACGGACTTCAGATTCGTGTTCCACGGAAAACCCCTGTATACAACTTTTCAGCAAAATCGATGACAAAAATTTTTCCTTGCTCCTTCCTTCCTTGGGAATAAAAAATCTAATTTCGCGAAATTGAAACATTTTGCAATATTTAAATTCAGCATGGTTGAAAACATACCCACACCAAATTTCAGATCAAATGGTCGTTTTAAGAATTTTGAGTGTTGGGGAGGTGGCGACTGGCGAGACAAGACCCAAATAGACTTGACTAAGCAATTGAACGGAATAAAGTGCAAGTGTATGAAAGAGTACAGTATTTCACAATCACACAAGCTCAACTTTTATTTTTGCCCGACCGTGACAGCTGTTATGGAAAGTTAATACTGCTTGCATCTGTACAGATTTTTAACTGAAATATGACAAAGAAGGCATGGAATTCTTTAGCTTTCTGGTAAACCAAAGATTGGGTGCTGACACTAAGAAGCTTGACACAGAAAAACAATGACAGTTGTTATCACGCCATGGCCAACGGCCAACGTTCTCACTCTATGGACCGGGACAAAGTCAGCATAAACCTCAAAAAAGTATCCAAGTCCAAAAATTTGACTTTCATGGATGAATAGTGCCCAATGATAGGAAAGGAACAATGCTTTATAAATTAGTTAGCCCGGTATAATAAATTCTTCACTTACTGCCTAAATTCCAAAATCATAAGTGTAGGATCTTTTCCTTAAATTAGCTTCCTTAAGATCAACTTACCAGTCGTCATCTCATGTCATCTTGCTCTCTCTATTGGAGGTAATATTTCTCTGAACCCTGCCAGCCAATGCGAGACGTTTCTTTCGGCAATTGTAGTAAACATTTGACAACACTCGAGCTGTCGTTTTGCTAGCGGCAATAGAATGACTTAACTGACTTGTTAACAATCTTTCTTACTGATTTTCCATGATTCACTTATTTGACTGAGGCGAACTAATAAAGGATTTAAATATATTAACTGGATACAGAAACAGGCTGGACTGGAAATATGTGAAAGCTGCTTTTAGTGAGTGTTTCGTATTATTTTAGACTTCGGAATCCTTTTTAAACTGGATTTGAAAGTGGCTTTTAAATCAGATATAGACTAGGAAAGACGTTGCAAAGTTTACATTAGATTGCGCATTTCATTCCTATTGAGTGTGTATATGTCCTGTGTACAACGAGAATCTTTTATTCTATAATAGGTGCTGAGGCATAAATGCCATGCGTAATCTATAATAAATTCAGATTTTATGGAATTTTCTTCTAAAACGTGATTAATGGAAAAATTGCATTATCCCATTATCATCAAAGGTAATAGAATGACAAAAAAGAGATGCTGTCTTCTTTTCTTTTTGTGCACTAAAGTTTCTGATAAAACACTGGGTCGTCCTCTGGCGCTGAGATTACTTATGCCACCTATTATATAAAAGTTCAACTATTAATAGTTTAGTCATGCATGCTTGTTAAAATTTCACCAGTTAGGACTTGAGACTGAGAGCTTTATTCTGAATAAAAGCCTGACTACTCCAACACTGCAAAGTTTTGTAAGTTTCTTCATTTTATAAAATGCTGCTTACAGCTTGCGATATGATAGGTATAATTACAATGTCTTGTGAGACGTTGTAGATGTTTGTAGATGTTGTAGATGTTGTAGTTGTAGATTGTTTTGTTTGTAGATGTTACAGCAGGTGTTTTGTACGATTGTGATGTGGAGGGTGCTCCCTGTATTTTGTTGAACATCAGATAGTTCTTCAACGGTTACTTTTGTTAGCTGACGCTCTTTTCCATTTGCAAGAAAATGCCCTCCATTGTTTTACGTGTTGTAAACGGTTAAGTATGTCAACACTAAAAATGTATTATACATTAAATTTTAGTTTTGTTTAAATTAAATTAAATTAAACTTTAGTTTTAGTTTTAATTTTAGTTAAAATTAGTTTTACTAAAAGCTAACAGATTACGGTGTGTACCATATTCAATTGCTCTAAAAACGTATGCATACCGAGGTGTTGATGGAATTTCCATATAGCGTATTAGTTACATAACAAACTTACAGGGTTATGCCAAAATTCTGAAAATGAAACGAAATAAAAACTAAACTCTTGGTTTTTAATAGTATGCACAATTTAAAAGCCCGTTTTATAACTATTCTAGCGGCAGACACTCATTCTTTCTATTTTTTCTTCATAAATTTACGTTTGAACATTTGAACGTTTGAACTTTGACTGCCATTTCACTCACCGCATTAGCAAACGTTTGGACTAATTACACATGAATCACTCTGAGCTATGTATTTCCTTGTTTCTGCTGTTTTTGCAAGCAAGACTCTGAGATAATAGAATTTGAATCTGATTTTATTGGATTTACATTTTGGCTGTGTTTCTGTTTTGTGGCAGACTTCAACCTTAAACCATGTGTGCTGGTAAGTGATGGGTGCTTGGAATAGAACCAAAGGAATCTTATATATTTGCAAATTGCAATTTTCTATTGTTGCGAATGATGACCCAGCCCTGCTGGATTGATTTAAAATTTCAGTTTGCCAGTTTAATTTCTGGTTCTGTTTGTAAAATTGTTTCGGTTAAGGACAGTTTCTGTTGCAACCAAAACTGACTGAAACCCGTAGCAGCGGGGACCTTTAAGTGTTCGACTCTGAATACAGATCCAGTGACATTTCACTCTTTTCTTTTCTATGAATTACAATGCATGGTCCAAAAACTAGGTAAAGAAAGCGTTTTGGATAGCTCTACCATACCACCAGTCTTTACTACATTTATGTATGTCTGACTCCCAAAGACTGTTTGCATTTGTGCTGATTTTGAGGTTATTATAAACTAATTTTTCTTCAAAATCGCTGCTATATCGCATATTTCAGTAATATTGTATCGACTCGAAGCCTGCTAAATTGGCTGTGTGATGCTGGAGAGTATCTCGTGAAAATGTCAATAAGCTCATCAAGATTTGTTATTTGTATTGCAGACTCTCTGAAAGTTAATAAGACAGAAAATTGGAAATTTAAATAGGCTTCAATTCTTGAGCTTGTTTTAATGAGGATTGCAAAGGTGGATGTAAATTTGCGTCACGACTGAGGAGAAAAAGCCAAGACCAAATTAATTTCGATTCTTCTGATTTGAAGTCCAAAGGATTGAGCTTTGAAAACACCCAACGCTGGTTAAAAGCTGGTGCACAAGTGCGTAAGAAAGCAGTGGACTGTTACTGCACTTTGTAGGTCGTTTTATAAGGAAACATAAACCATTTTTAATGGCTGAGTGCAACTTTCTACGCCGTCTAGCTGAGCATAAGATTTAGTTAAGTATGAAATCGTCTCTGTCATCGAAAACAGTCCGTATCCATTCAATGTTTTATTCTTTATGTCGTAAGAAATCTATATCTATTAGTTAATAGGAATATAACGGCTCGTAGTCCAAACCTAGGCCCTCCACTACACTGATTGCTGGGATGGTTAGAATTTAAAATTCCCTGCAACAAATAAAGCGGGAACATCCGAGATACCGGAACGCCTATGCTTTTTAACTTACAGAGAAAGATCTCAAACTGACCGAATTGAGAAATTCTTATAACGCTTTTTAAAGCTAATTAGATAACTAAACTAAGATAATTAACTAATGATGCGGGCGAGTGGCTTTATGGTTTTGTGACCAAAATTATTAAGGCCTAACACTAGAGATGAGCATTTCGGCCCGTAGGCCCGGCCCGGCCCGCGGGCCGGGCCGGGCCGGGCCGGGCCGGGCCGACCTCCATTTGTTGGCGGGCCGGGCCGGGCCGCGTATTTAGAAAGTGTACGTGCGTGTCGCGCAATGAGAAAGTGTACGTGAGCCACGCGCACATTTTCAAAATGTACGTGCATGTCGCGCAATGAGAAAGTGTACGTGAGCCACGCGCATTTCTAGAAAGTGTACGTGCGCGTCGCTCAATGTAATCAGCATCAACATTTTGCGCATGAAATGCTATATAAAGTGTACCCTTCTATATATAGTTGTGTTTAATTTGCTATTATTTTACAGGTATTTTGTCATCAGATAACTAAAATCAATTGGATTTTTCGAAAACAGTATTTCGTATGTAATTTTTCATTTGTTTCGTTAGCGATTGAGTAGATACAAACCAAGCTGCCTCCTGTAATATTAGCTGGATTTTAAAGGAAATTTACAAGGAACACCGGGTGGTTGATGGACTCTAACCGGTTGCTCTGAATTGGGAAAAGTCTAATCTAATCTAAATTAGTGTAAAAATTCAATAGCTACGTTTTTTCGGCGTTTTTTCAAAAAATCGAATTCTAGTCTAATCTAATCTAATCTAAATTAATGTAAAAATTCAATAGCTACGTTTTCGAAAATTTGGCTAAATTACGATAAGAGTATGGTTCAAAATGCCCTCTTTTGTATTTCAACACGTGGTCAGTGCGGAAACAATTGTATGCATAAAGAACAGCGATACCGATAGTACTGTCAAATGGCTCTCATTACTCCAGTCTGGACTGGAGTCTCAGACCTATCTCAGAAAACAGGGATTTTCAAATTCTTCAAAATATGCTATAATTTTTATCAATCGAAACTCTCGATTTTAAGTTAAGCACTGTTAAATTCTTCAAGACATCAGTGGTGCCAGCGGTCCTGTTTGCCGTGTAAAACCCGTTACCAAATCCTCTGATCATGATCAACCGGTTTTTTTTTTTTTGAGAAGGGCCTAGCAACAGCGGCACACATTGTGGCCATTACGTTGCTGCTCTCCGCAGACCGTTTAAAAATACGGACAAAGAGGCGGAGAAGCGAAGGTCAAGGACAGAAACATGACCCCCAAGCCAAATCAGACGTACGGTTATTTCAGTTGCACCCAGGTCAACAATGGTTGTCCTGCCAACCACTGTTGACCCCCGCATGTCAAGCACAACTAAGATGGCTGAAGACTAACAAAGCTTGCTCGACAGCTTAGGATAAAAAAGAAAAGGCTGCAGAAAGGGATTCGGAAGGGATAGGCGAGCTCTTAGATAGGAAAGATATGAAAAGTCCGTATTTCTAAAAACGTGTAGGAAATGCGTATATCATGAAATTAGAATTTAATACTAAATACTTTTAATTTCTTCGAAGAAGAATAAAGTTATTGCAAACATGTAAGTTGAACTGATTCTGCCGAAGGAGACACGGGAACAGACACAGAAGGACCTTTTTCACCCGCCATGCCTGTTCCCGATCCCACCCAACAGACTCAGCACTGCTATTAAAGACTGCCTGAAAAACTTGCTCAATGCTAACTTACTCGCTGAACTAGGTATTGCATTTACTGAAAATTTATATAATGTTTTTTTTATTTGTCAATTCTCACGTTTGATTGCGATGCAGAGACAGGCATGTACCTTATTCACCTGCCATAATCCTATCTCTGCTCCCAAAGAAATAACAGAAATACCTACTAGGCAAAAGTCAACAAAGCAGGCACGGTGCACTTTGCTGCTTTCTTATCCAATTAACTAGATTGTTATGTTATTCAAGACTGTCGTGACCAAATAACAACCCTAGTTTTGATGACTGAAAAAAGTAGTAAACTTAGCTGATGATTGGAGATGATGAATCGACCGATTCTTTCCTTCTCTGTCCTACTCAGGCCTGATTGCCCAACGCACAGGAGAATGCCTTTACGACTGACTTCCAACTGAAATTACAGTAATGTGATGCAGCATCATTAATTGCTGTATAATTGAATAGCTTGGTCTTATTAGGGTGCGCTATTGCTAATCTCAGTTTTCCGAAATTCGGATCTACTACGTTTGATAACACACTAGCATATCAGTTTGTTGTTACGTGTTGCTCGATTATTCGTTTTATTTTTGTTTTGTTCCGCTTTGGAAACAGTTCCAAAACTTGTTTCCCTTAATTTAAAGTGGCACCTACTGAACGTGGCGAACCATGCTATTTAAATATCCACCTTAAACCTTAAATTCTGAAACATTAACATAAAACGGAAACTTATCTTTTTTTGAAGCCACCACCTCCTCCACGTGGTTGATGAGATCGATCAACCGGTTTGAAACTACTTGAAAATAAACCAAATTCTTAAAATTAATATGCGCGAACTCGCTTCGCTTGCTGCTGCGCCAGCGTTTTCGCAGCGAAGTGTACGACATATGAAGCTAAATTATATGTGAAAATGAGCGAAAGCTGTGATATAAAAATTTTTCACAGTGGTCAGCCTCCCCTTAATGGGGTCTATTATTTATTAGGAGTGCTGCAATAAATTATTGTTCTCATAATGGATGGATCACTTTGAATTCTTTCAGTGTTGCAAGCATGCTACTGCAGAAATAAGAAGTGATATTAAGGATTATTGCTAAAATTGGGTGGGTAGGCATGAATTACTGTATAGTGGAAAATTTGTTACAGTTAATTAATTACTGATAAAATGTGTTTAATAATTTTATGGTGTACGTAATACTAATCGTGTCTGAAGCTGAATTCAAATTTTACAAAATTCTTCGATTTCACCAAATTTGACATTTTTCAATTTATATTAGGGGAGACCAAGGCGAACCCATAAATATTTGTCCTCTATTATTTTGCTGAAAAGTTGAATATAGAGAGTTTCTGGATTACAGACTACAAATTTGAAATTCATTTTTCATGTGTCGTGCCTAATTCCCGAAATTTTTGCTCATTTCTGGAAACAGGCGAGCGTTTTGCTCATTTGTAGAAATGAGCAAAATCCCTTGCTGATTTTTAAAATTCGGCAAAAGTTTAAATTTAAGTTTAAGTTTAAACTGAAAATGAATTCGTCTTAGAAATCGAAGAACGCCCAAATTTGATCACAATTTGATCAAAATTTGCTGTCCATTTCTAGAATTCGCAATTTAAAACTTTTGCCGAATTCTACAAATCAGCAAGGGATTTAGCTCATTTCTACAAATGGGCAAGACGCTTGCCTATTTCTAGAAATGAGCAAAAATTTCGGGAATTAGGCACGACATATATAAACCGCTACGGTTTTAGTGACCTAGAAAATTAGCATCACATGAGTTGCTTGCCGTTGAAATAAAAACCCCAAAAGAATACATAAAATTGAAAACATAACTTTTCATGTTAGCCGTATTATGTTTTCAATTTTAGCTTTAATATAAATACGAATTATCGATACTTTAATAAAATTAAAAAATAGTTTCTCTATGTATGTGCAATTCAATCCTAATGGCCATTCCTTATAGTAATAATGAACAATAGACAAAATAAAGAGAGTAGCCTGGACTAGATAATAAATGTCATATTATACATAAGAATATATATATACACTTATTTTTGCTAACATTGTGAGAAAGGGCCACTGCTGTAACACTGGGCGACGCGCACGTACATTTTCCAGAAATGCGCGTGGCTCACGTACACTTTCTCATTGCGCGACATTCACGTACATTTTGAAAATGTGCGCGTGGCTCACGTACACTTTCTCATTGCGCGACACGCACGTACACTTTCTAAATACGCGGCCGGGCCGGGCCGAGAAATTTTTTAACTGCGGGCCGAAGCGGGCCGAAACGGGCCGGATCAACTCTAGAAAATGTTGTAAAATCACTAAAATTAGCTACACATTTACGGATTCTGGTTACTTTATGGTAAAATTCAACATTTCGTAGCATAATTTAGCCTCTTCATCTTATATTGACGCCTTTGAAATAATATTGTTAGTAAAATTTTAGAATTTTTCTTTCGGCGGGCCGGGCCGGGCCGGGCCGAAAAATTTTGCCAGCGGGCCGGGCCGGGCCGGGCCGAGCAACATTTTGGAGCGGGCCGGGCCGGGCCGGGACCGAAAAAATCCGGCCCGTGCTCATCTCTACCTAACACCCAATATCTCGGAAGATAGGAGTGTTGTGTATTGTGTAGGAAAAACTGAAACGTGTTAGCATGAAACCACAAACTAACTATACTATGTATACTTCAATACGTTTACGCAGCATAGCAACAGTAAGGATATGTAGTGTATGTAAGAGCTTCATGAAATATTTAAAGTTAGTTACTTATATACGAGAGACCTGCACGGGCCGAATTTTTGCGGCCCGGCCCGGCCCGGCCCGGTCCGTAAAAGGTTTCGGCCCGCTCGGCCCGGCCAGTCAAATTTTTTATCCTCCCGGACCGCCCAGCGAAATTTTCCATTTTTTCAGAAAGTGCAAAATTTCAAAAAATTCCTAAATTTTTTATTGTTATTCAGTTTGAAGTTTCTGTATTGTAGTTCTAAAAATTGAATCAATGAATTGAGAGGTTTGACATCATTTTTGAGCACCGACTTTTGCAATTAACAGTTCGAAGTGCTTGTTCCGAATGTTTTAAAAAACAGGATTGTGCTGGACAACATCTGAAATGATAGTTTGTTGACTAGGCCTTTTCGCTAATCAAAAAATGAGCATGAGCATACTGATTATACAGATAATGTTAAAATTTGAAGGATATCCGGCATTTATTTAATAATTTAATCGACTGTTTAATTTAAACAGAATACGCAGTAACATTTATGATATTAAAATACTGAAAATAGTTCATGAAAAGTAAGAAACATAATCAAGAGGCACAAAATTCCTTCAAGCTAAACATTTGAGTCACTTTTCTTCAGTAAAATCTGGCAAAAATAATGGGAGCAGATAGAAAACTCGGCCCGCGGCCCCGCCCTGCCCATGAACTTTGGCCGTCGGCCGGCTCGGCCCGGCCCGCGGGCCGTAATGCAGGCCTCTTTCTCTATTACTTACTAGTAGCTCAGCGAAATAAAATTAAGTGCAAATAAATAGCTGCTTGAATTAGATGTTATTAACTTTACGGTAATATTTTGTCATTCCCTCTGAGATCGCCTTAGTTCCCCATGGAGATATTTTGGCTGAAAATAAATCTTTAAAAAAATTTCAGATAGTCATGCAGCTTCAATTTCATCTAACAATAGAATATATGATCTATAAACAACAACTATTACGATAAATCTTTCATCGTCTAAACCAGCAATCTCAGCTTCGCAGCTTAATTTTTTGTTATTAATAAAAATATTCTAAGAATACTTCTATACCTAAACTAGTTTTCTTCCTTAACAAATCTATACGAGTTGTTGAGGTTGGATAATAACGGGAATATACGTAACATTTTCGGAATTTATTCACGCATTTCTGAAAGCAAATGTCATCCTTGAATAGTCAAATAGAATCGGCTGTTTCATATGAAAGCCTGCTTGGTGCTCTGTGCTTGATCTTTTATTCCAAGTATTTCTAGTTACGGAATTTTTAGACTAAAATCCCTCGGGGTTGACAAATTATAAAGGTTTTTGTAGGAGGTAGTTTTTCCACGTAAAGTAAAAACAAAAGCGTTGAAACTGGAATACCATTGCTTTCCTCTATTTGTAGGTGGAAGGTTTACCTTCTTGGTTTAAGAATCAACCAAGAGGTGATTGTGATTGGTGATTATGAATAAGGTCTGAAGACGAAATATTTCGTTACAATTGTTAGTTTTAGTTACAATGAACTTTAGTCTATTACTTCATTTGGGTCCGAGTGCTAAAAGTATAAAATTGCTCAGAACGTGTTACGTTTTCTTCACCGCTGGGGCTTTTTTTAAGCACTAATGTAAAGCTGTAAGAATTTTAACACGTTCACCTTGATTGACGAATAAGCAATTGTCGTGAAAAGATTAAAGTAAAATGTTACAGTGCGAGGAATTAGTTACAATAATTGGCTTCCCTTACTTTGGTAAATGCTTGAAATGGCTTTGAAAATGTAAAATCTCACTGTACAAGATTTCGTTTATTTGCACCCCAAACGGATGGTCAACACTTCTCTAAAGCTTATTAATTCCCACCAATACTACTAATCAGAAAGATACTCAAATTGCTTTCTATTGCTGAAAACAGAAATCCATTTTAACGCACACATGCTTAGATTTTAAATGCTAACTGATTTAAGGGGCATTGTAATCGTCTTAGCCCGCTGTTGAACTGGATAAGCTTCAGGAAGCTATTACCTTAACTCTTATTGGTCTCATTTACCTCTCACACCATCTTTCTTGCTGAAAGCACATCTAATTGAATTTCAGTACACCAGATGGCTAATATCATATACATAATTTGCTCATATTCGCCGACTCACTCGTATAGTCGGCATGTATGTGTTAAGCTTTGCCTTTTACCACGCCATGACTGAAGTGGTGGGTGATACATTGAAGCAAGTCTTATCTTGACATCTTTCTTAAACTGATGAGAAAAATAATTGACGACCATACGTGTGCTTGGGGGGCTTGGCGGGGTGTTCAGACCATCCATCCAGACCGTCCATTCCCAGACCAGGAGGTCACCCCCTTCCCAGGGGGTCGCTTACCCCCCAGAAACAGGGTTTTCCGTTTTTTTGCCAAAAAACCGGAAAAATCTGGTTTTTCCGCAGGTACACCCCTCGCCCAATACTTCCCCTCCTTCACATGTCTGTTTACGACCAAACCGAAGCAATGCTTTTCAAGATTTACCTACTGTGCACTGAAAACGGTGGCTTCTTTATTATTTTTGACTTATTAATTATTTTTAACTTCAATTATTTTTATGAATACCGTATGAGATCTAGATAGGCACAGAGCATCTGTTACCAGGATTGGACCTGAGTGCTTGGGCCGATTCTATATTTAGAAACGAGTACCCATGGTTCTCTTGTTTCTAACAGAAAAAATCAAGCACCAGGCTTACGTTTCCATTGTCTTCTGCTTCCATAAATCATTTACATGACTGATCACAACCTCATACCATACCATATATCATATCAAACAGCCCAATGTCCTGTCTGGTTCGAAACTACTTAGTTCTGTCCGTTCAGTGCTGCCTATGGCATCTCTCTAGGTACGGTTCTTGAGTAATTCACGTGTACATGCACATAAGCGTTTCTATGTTAGCGAAAAGCGTGTAACGACTGGTGCTATAACAGGTACTGTACTGGTACTGGTAACGACTGGTACTGTAACAGGTGCTTGCAACTTTTGATGATGGGGTTCGGTACCCTTTAAACAATATCAGAATGCAGACATTTAGACTAAGATTTAATTTAAATTTTTGACTTAATTTTTTGAATGTTGAAAAATTTACAACATTTTGACATTTATCATTGTTTCAATTTTCAAAAAATAAACAAGTTGGCTCCTCAAAGGAACAATATCTCGAAAGGCCTGGCCTAGATTTAAATCCACGTTACCAAAGTTTAACATTTTGATAACACTTTTATAACTTACTAGAGATGAGCATTTCGGCCCGTCGGCCCGGCCCGGCCCGGCCCGGCTCGCGGGCCGGGCCGACATCCATTTGTTAGCGGGCCGGGCCGGGCAGACAAAATTTTATAACTGCGGGCCGGCGCGGGCCGAAACGGGCCGGATCGACTTTAGAAAATGTTCTAAAATCGCTAAAATTAGCTAAATATCTACTCATTCTGGCTATTTTACAGCAAAATCTAACATTTTGTAGCATAATTTAGCGTTTCCATATTGCATTGGAGCCTTTGAAATAATATTGTTAGTAAAATTTTGAAAATTTTCTTTTGGCGGGCCGGGCCGGGCCGAAAAATTTTGCCAGCGGGCCGGGCCGGGCCGGGCCGAGCAAGATTTTGGAGCGGGCCGGGCCGGGCCGGGCCGGGCCGGGCCGAAAAAATCCGGCCCGTGCTCATTTCTATAACTTACTTTACTTTGCTGTTTGCTGAAAAGGTGTTTAGATATCCAAAAAATCAAATTCCAGACTTTACGGAGGTCAAAGTCGGAAAAGCTAGTTGTCAGTTTTTTGCTGTTTAAATCATCAAATCTTACGGTGCCTCATCAGTGGACGTACACATGTACACAATGTTATTTTATAAAGCTGGCCGTGCTTCAGATTCAGTTTACCCTCATCTGTTGTCGGACAACAAGTTCGTTATGTCTGATTAAGAGTGAAAGTAATTAAAAGACGCAATTTTCGTTTCTGCAAACTCCTAAGCACCCAATACTTTTATGGAACCATAAGCTGCCTTTTTGCGTGCCTCTTAGGAATTATATTCCTTCACGATACAGGCTTCATAAAAGCCACAAGGACAAGGTTTTAGTGAAATATGTACATCAGTCTTTTGTAGATGCGATTTCCTCTGGTTAGAAACGGACTTGTGGATGAATTCATACCTCATTTAATTTACGTTGCGGGAACGAAAGTTCTTTGCCTCTGAACCAGAAAATCGTAATCAGCATGATTCCTACAATCAATCAAATGCAGTACTGTTTCAAAAATTATAATAGTAAACTATTAACTAACCCTAAATTGAACTGGTTAATCTTTAGTGTCTTATCTCGATTACCCCCACACCACTCAAAATCCATAAAATTTGACCAAATAAACCAAAAGTTGGTATGGGTATGTTTTCGACTACGCTGAGTTCAAATATCGCAAAATTTTTCGATTTCGCGAAATTTGACTTTTTTTGTTTCTAAGGGTGGACCAAGGGAAACCGATAAATTTTTTGCTTCGATTTTGTTGAAAGATGTATATAGGGGTTTTCGGGCCGTTACAACACGAATCTGAAGTCCGTTTTTCGATTCAGCTTTTCTTTAGCTTGATATAAGCTAGTTGTAAGCTTAAGATGTAAGCTTACAATGGGCTAACAAAAAGCTGAGTCGAAAAACGGACTTGAGATTCGTATTCTACGACTCCGAAAACCCCTATATACATCTTTTTAGCAAAATCGAAGATAAAAATTTTTCGGTTTCCCTTGGTCCCCCTTAGAAATCGAAAAGTTTAGCGATATTTGAACTCAGCGTAGTTTAAAACATACGAAATTTTAGCGCATTTGGCCAAGTTTTAAGGATTTTGAGTGGTGGGGGTAATCGTGATAAGTCCCAAATTTTGACATGCTTGTTCTGCGACCAGTCCGAAAATCGTAAATTACAGAAGCCCATCCCATAATCCGTGTAGACTAAATTTTTCAAATTTTAAATATTTTACAATTATAAAACAAAAATTTATTACATAGCTCAGGTTTAGCACAAATCGCAGTGCATGCCAGTCTAAAATAAAGGGTTCACCCCTCCGTATCTGCACTAGTTCCTTCGCATCACTGTACATTTATCTCACTACAAATTTTTGTCATATTTTCAGACCTTAACATTTGTAATGAACGATTCTGGTACAGAAGAGCTCCCTGTACTGCAAACGTGGCAATTTCTACAATATGCCCAATTTTCCCAGATAGCCCTTTCTGCATTTTATGGATTTGCTTTTGTAATGGGCATTTGTGGTAACGTTTACGTCATTGGAATGTTGGTTTATGTACTGTATGCTGGCGGTCCGTCCAGCAGACGATTGGAAATATTTATTTTGTCTTTGAGTCTGGTCGATACTCTGGTACTTCTCACTCTACCAGCAACTATAAGCGACATTCTGCTTACGACTTGGCTATATGGCCATCTTGTGTGCCGACTTCACCTAACAGTTGAAAACATGAACAAAGTACTGTCCGTATTTATCCTAACAGGAATGAGCTTTGACAGATTTCTGGCCGTACGATACCCAGTTGGCCTGCACCAGTGTCGAAGTTTTCGTTTCGATCTTATAGCCATTGCTGTCAGCATTCTAATGGCCTGTCTGTTGATGTGGCCCTATCCTGTATACAGTATAACTATCTTTATATCCTATACAGCATTATTGGAAGTGGAGGGAACCTGGAAAAATATGACCGTACAGATTCATAAATGCATGTGGGATCCGCCGCAGGTTTTGCACCAATCATTTATTATTTACATTTTTGTACTCTGTTTCTGCCTTCCGCTGGTACTGATGACAGTGTTTTATTCCTGTATTATTGGAGTACTAAAAAACCACATTAGGAATAATCCTACGGCAACCATTCCCTTAAGACGAGTGACCAACTATATACTGCTAGCTACTGGCTTCTACATTTGCTGTTGGAGTCCCTATTACATAATGATACTTATTCGCTTTTTCACTGACGCATTCACTATGAACAAGGTAATCAATTATATAATTCTGGTTTTGCCATATGTCAACAGCTCTGTAAATCCTGTTATTTATGCTTTCATGAACAAAGAAATTATGCAGAGCAGAAGCCGAGCAGCCAAAAGACTTCAAGGGAGAAAGCAAGGTACCGCCGCTGTACTGTCAGTCAATGGTGCAACTAGATTGGGAAGCACCGTTGACTCCAAACTGCCAGCCTTCAACGATGCCAAAAAGAGTAGCACAAGGATTGTGGAAAATCACCCTTTATTGACAGTTCATAGTAACGTTGCAAAGCCACCATATCTTGCCGTACCTGCACCCGTTCGAGTATGACTCTCACTGACTTACAATTAGAAATCAAACAGTTATTATTAAATTGATTAAATTATATGGCAGTTGCAACAGTAAAACCAGCCAATATATATTGTATTATATATCAATCAACGAACCGTAAGGTACGTCACAGGTCGGTTCCTATTAGTTTGCTTCCATCACAGTGCTCCGCCCAGTGTTTACGAATATCCCCCGTTTGGTGGGGATGGGGTACTACTGTAACTAATAGCCAATTACATTGCAGAACCTTTCTCTCCGTTTGGTAGGAGTTCCAAAACTTTGCGCACTTTTCTCAAAAGCGATACTGTTTGGGAGGAGGGGATCAACAAAACTATCTTTTTAGCAGAATATGACTGGCTGTTATCGCCCTTGTCAACAAATAGGGAACGCTTTTGGCGCCCACAAATCTTGGAACTGTTTTGTTGCCTTCCAAACGGGGTACCCTCTTTAAGAATAAGTTCAAGCTACCGTGATCCATTGGTAGACCGTCCACCTTATGGAAGTTGCTTGCTACAATTTGATTGGCTGTTAGGTCCTACCTACTTCATAACCAAGCAAACCAGGAACATTTAAGTATTCTGGCCCGAGTACCGTTGCGTAAGCTAATGAAGCGATGTCGCCCAACCATAGCTTATTCTTGTTTTATATATCATACCTTTACGCACTCCTGATTGCGTCAAATATGGTGTTTATTTTCTGAATAATAGTTAAAATTTTATTTATAGAGAACTTTAATTTACCAGTGGTGTTGCTTTCCTTATTTTTCATTCGACTCTACTATTACACTTTTGATAGTTTTTGAAGAAAACGTAACGATGTTTAGCAAAACAATACTTTACCCATGTTCTGTTTCAATTTAGTTGTTGAGACAATTTTGTCGTCAGTAAAAATGTTACCCGTACTTTCATTCAAGCGATTGAATCCAGGGCATTCTAGTTTTTAGATGTGATCTCAAATGGCCGAAAAATCGCTGCCTACTTATGCAGTTGTTCTAATAGTGTTGCTGGTATTAGCAGTTATTGGACTTGTGATAGCTTTAATTATTTGGCTGTATCGAAAGAAGTTCCGCCGTGGACCTACTCAGGCTGACAGAGACAGAAGACACCAGTTCGAGCGCGATGCAGAACAGGTTTACAAAGACTACGGCCCCGGCACTACGGCACTAAAAAATCCGCCCAGCAAAACTACTGAACAGTCAGACTTTGGAAGTATACGAAAGGTTAAAACTAAGACTCAAAAGAAACAGTCATCCTTTGATGATACACCTTCAGCGTCCCCACCAAGACAGGACAGCCTTACATAGCCAAAACACTTCCCCAGAATACGGCATGACTCCAAAATCAGCTATGTACCAATCACTTGAATTACATTATTTGCTTTCGAATATAACCCTTTGTGATGCGATAAATTTATTCGATACTAGGCATTAGACGGAATCAGAGTCAAGAGCAGTGTTAAATAAGATTTGCAGCAGAGACTATTGACGACGAGTGTCCTGAAATTCCGAAATTCCAAATTGCAAAATGATTCACAAACTGCAAGTAGGTGGCTCACATTGTGGTTGTGGCAGATACGGTCGGACCCAGGGTGGGTTGGCTAAAAAGAAGTTGCTTATTTGATAAATACAAGAGTACATAATACATAAGAGTATGACAGCTGTCATACTCTATGTATTTATAAGCGTGACACATCCTCTGCACGCTAACGGCTAACCCCCCCCCCCCCCCGCAAATTGGACCCTTCACTTCAACAAAATATCGCCGTTATGCATGTGTTCTAAAGCGCGAAACAGACACAAAACTCACGCACGTAGAGCTTGTGTTTTCGAGCTTTAGCACACAAGCATAGAGCGAGTGAGCGCACCCCCGTTTCGACTGGGTACCAATTTGAGGGGGGGGGTCACTGGGTTCCAATTTGCGGGGGGGTCAGCAGTTAGCGTGCAGAGGATGTGTCAAGCTGGTAACGCATAGAGTATGCCAGCTGTCATACTCTTATGTGCTATGTACTCTTGATAAATATCGATTTCTGCAACTATGTTAAGTGTTTCAGTGCAAATTTTAGGTAAAACGAAAAATTTAGTAAGGTAAAAAATCTCAACAAGCCGCCACCTGTTTGTTGCCAACCCCTTCACAGCCCCCTACACTTGCTACCCAAGACTGGTTGATTGTACAACTTTCTCAGCTGTTGTCATCATAAATAAGTAGAATTTTTTTAATGTCGCATTATTCGTTTTACATGGGATACGTCATGGAACACAGAATATAAAACACTAAATATTTTACACTATTCACATACAGGCCCAGAGTTGTACCTCTCAAAAATTGTACAAACACTGTAAAAACACGATCCTTAAAAGGTCCATATTAAGGTCCGATGAGGAACAATAGGCCATTTGAAAGGCCCGATAGGTGAAAGTTGAAGCCATGGAAAAGCAGCAGTAACAATAATGAGTTTGCACTTTTTAAGCTCCTGGAGACTTAATTTATGCTTTTTGACAGAATCGGCTTAAAAACTTAAATTTTTGATCATGCCACGGAAGGCACTTTTCTTTGAAGCTGAGCAGGCGTTGACCAAGCACGTCATTCCAACGTTCGAACATGGTGGACAGTTTTTACGCCCGCTCGCACAACTATTTACATTCCAAGTAAAAATGAAATTTGTTAAATGATGCATGCGAAATCCGCGTTCTTTGTTCCGTTGCAAAGTTTAGGACGGTAAAACTTTACTCTTTGGATTGAATCCAAACATCAGATGTATCCTCGGCCAGCTTCTCCATTGCTTCCTGCAGTTCATTTCGATAGCTAACTCCTTCCGCTATCGTTAGCAGCACGACAACAGTAGCGAAGATGTGGGCCAAATTAACGATCACCATACAAATGTTTCGAACCCGAACGCGAACACACTGATGAATATTTTCCTCCACGCTCTCCTCCAGCGTACAGGGTAACAGGAACCAGCAGAAGTCAAATTTGGCAAACTTAACAGCCGACCAGAAAAGAGCCACCAATTTAACGCCGCAGGCTACTTGGGCGGATGTGCTCAAACTGATCACTTTTGCTTCGCATTTGTAAATGATCAGCAGAAACAGCGGAAGGGGAATGTCCTCAAAAGCCAGATTCATAAATTTTGTGACAATATGTAGGGTCCTGTTCTCTACGTTTTCAATCAGCATGATAACACAGTCCACAATTTCCACCACAAATACCATACAAGAAATGGATGTGAAAATATAGTAGCACTGTATGGCTTGAATGGCAGCATAGTTTTTATAGGAATCAAATGTTCTATGAAAATGATAACAAAGAGTAATGTCCGTCAGCAAATCCAGACTGGAGGTGATGAGAGTTACTAAGGCTACAATTCGTGTGGGCGGCATCTTATTGAGCAAAAATTGCTTTGTTGGTGATGCTTCAATGTACCTATAAAAATGTTCAAATCATTTATTTGTTTGACAAAGAAGTCTAACACTTTTCATAATAACGTTTGGATGAAATTTCACAATACAGAATACATACAGTGAAAAATAGTAGATGTCGGCACAAGTTCCTAAATTCCGGAATACATATGAAGATGGGTTTGAAATTAAATTTTCAAACTATGTTTTGTTTTCTACTAATTAAAGATGAGATCGAGACATAGTTTGGTTTTTGGAGTGTGGGGTCCGGATCAGCAGTGAGTAGTGACCCACAAGGTCCGACCTTGATTTTATTTCTAGTACATACATAGCTCTCTTACATACATACATCTCTTTGTTCAGATCAATGTTGATCATCAATGACCGTTTGCATTGGACTAGATGGTAGCACTACTGTCTAAATTTCATGCTTTTAAACTTACGTCCGTCGAGCCATCGTTGACAATTGTGCGGTCGCCAAAGTCTGTCAAAAGCAGCTGGCTGTTGTTTTTCTCAGTTTTAAGCCTTTGACATTTTCAAATTAGAAGAGTATTCAGGTTTTTTGCAAACATTACACAAATAATGACAAATGAACAAAATAGGGGCATTTGTGACAGCACTTAGACATAAGCCATTTCAACTAAATGACAATTTAGGTTTCACCCATACGGGACAAAAACAACCACAGAATTTTGGCTGCGCACCTACTTAAATGATCGACACACCCATCCACTTTGACTATCCCGACTGGGTTGCATTTTTCAAAGTTTTTCTGCAGCTTCTGCAATTGAGGCGTCTTCCATCGCAATTCCTGGCCAGGCGGTGACAAATGTTAATGGCGCCGTCTCAGTCATTACATTAACTTAAAAGTTTTATTAGCACCGTTTTGAATAGAAATCTTCTGTGAAACAAATGTCGTTATATGTAACTTCAAATACACATGCTTTGTCTCAATCCGTTCAAAAGTGGAATTCTAATAGCAGCTGAATCAATGAGAAGATACAGGCGATACAATTGCCTAGGGTGCTGGTATCCGTTTGTGTTAATTTGACTCTACTTGACTTTAATTCTTAATAAAAAGTCCGTAGTCGAAACTTTCCAAACGTATATGTTATTTTGGTGCTGTTTAACATTCTGACACCAGCCGCTCTAACTGCTCTATAAAATGCTGAGGCTGACGTAAACCGTAAACATTCCGTAGCAGCAACTTGTACGGGCAGAAAAACTTTTACTCGGCCCGCCCAGCCCTGCCCGTAAAAGTTTTGGGCCCGGCCCGTCCAAGTTTTCGGTTTCCCAAAAATTACAAAATGCATAAAATTTTTCCTTGTATTATCATTTTTAATTGAACATGAATTTTACTGAGCAAGAAATACCAGCAACGTAGACATAGTCGTTAGTTCAGGGACACAATATATAGTTAGTGTAGAATCAGATCTAGGTAGGTAGTCTACATTTTTAATAATCTTAATTCATAATTTGACATTCTAATTCTAATAAACACGAAATCGACATCGATGAATTGAGAGATTTGACATCAGTTTTGGCCCCAACTTTTGCAATCATCCGTTTATAAGATTTAAAGAGTTTTGTAAGCACACACAACAAGATCACTTTTGAAGATGTATAGGACAACAACATCAGCAGTGATACAATCTTTTTGAATAAATTTCGGCTAACCAAAACAGAAAGCATATGAGTCTAACTTGATACTGGAAGATACGATAAAATTGGAATGACGCCCCGTATTTTTTAATTAAACAGAATTTACAGTATATAAATATCTGTGAAATGAAAGTGCTGAAGTTAAGTACTGAAAATGAAAACCAGGTACATATGTGCATAAAACACTTTCGGCAAGCACAAACTCTTTGAGGCTAATAATTTGTGGCCAATAATTTGAGTAAGTATTCTCTAGTAATTCACGCAAAACTGACAGAGGGCCGAGCACCGGCCTGCGGCCCGGCCCTCCTTGTGAACTTTAGTGTCGGCACGCCCGGCCGGGCACCGGGGCCGTAATGCAGGCCTTTAGCCGGTAGCCTTAGGATTGAACAACAATGCCTAATGTTACATGCGGGTAAAAAAATTCAAAAATATTGAATATTAATCAGTAAAACAATAAGAATGAAACAGTGAAAACTTAAAACCACGAAGAAGCTCTCATGCTCCTGGCGATATTAAAGTATTAGTTTTTGATGTATTGAGATGAGTCTTTTAGCAGTGGTAGGAACGAGGAAGTGCCGTGTTGACAAGTTTAAAGAAATGACCGAAATGATTGACATAATGTCAAACAAACTCATATACACATACCTAATTTTAGGACTTCAACGTAAAACCTGGAAACGTCTTTTATGTAGCATCTGTGACTGCGAAATCTTGAAAATGTGAAATCATACTTACTAGCATTCATTTTAAAGTTGACTACACACCTGACGTCTAAATCTTGCGGGAGGAAAAGAGAAAAAGAGCTCCTGATAAACAGGATTCTATTAAGGTGGTGATTCCTTTTGGGCACAAATTGTTGGTTGGCGGCGTAAATCAGGATGAAATTTGGCGAAACTTTCCGAAATACATTCTTTTAGCGTTCTAACACACTCCGCGCAATTCCGGTTCAAAAAATTTGAGATTTCCGATCAGGGCGGTTTTTCCCAATTTCTGAAAGTTTGGGCGGCAGCTATACAGCTATGACTATACTCATTTGAAAGATCTCGTTGAGCTTCACATTTTTGTTTTTTAAAGCAACTTTCTATCTTTTCTCTAGCGTGCGATATAGCCGATTTTTTTGTTTTGGCGTCGAAAACTTGTCATTTTTTGCAGAAATCAAATAGTCCATCATTTCTTGAACTACACAAGCCGGAAAATCAAACTAAGGGCGTCGATCTGAAGGTCTCACAGGGGCAAATTATCCGATGGATGATCGTCTTCCAACAGCTATCCCGTAGGCTGCTATCATGAAAAATGTAGTTTTGCAAAAACACGACCATTTTTTTTCCAAAGATTGTGGAGCATTCACCATGCAAGTTGGAGGGCTGCTACTTAACAAATGAGTTCTGCACAAATATACCCAGGGACGATTTTTTAGTTTCTCCGATTGCTGCTTTCTAGCTAAAGTAATCGCTTGACAAATTTGGATAAAGTAGGCAAAATACAGGTTACGCACACATTTCAGCTTATTTCTCTATAACGAAGAAGCGATTTCACAGTAAATAAAAAATCGTCCCCAGCTATTTGATGGAGGTATCGATTGATATAACCGATGTCTCGCGAAAAAATTTACTTGAGTCTGCAAAAAATCTGGAAAATTATACTTCTTCTAAAATGTGTCAAAAATATTTTAATACAGCTACATTAGTTTCATGGTATGCATTAAAAGAGAGAAAATGTCAAGCTACATTTTGATACAAAAATGGCTTCTTAACTCCAAGTAATGAAGGAGTAATAATGGTGCAAACTTTTGTGACCAAGGGAATCACCACCTTAAGAATACGGGTCTGTGCTACTAAAGCTACCAAGGCAATACTCATCATGACGCTTGATACAAAGAAATCGGAAGACTGTTAATAAAAAGTACAGGAAATATGTTGCTCAACACATATAATCAACTTGTAAGCAACAGTAAACAATTTTACTGAAATGCTCAGTGTAAAAAGTGCTTGGTTTGTTTTGTTCACGGTACCCCAGAAACTTTGTTTAGAATGAAGTAGTTTCGTAACTGGACTTAAAATGGCGTAAAATGATTCCACCCTCCCCTTCTCAACCCACATGCTGTTGGGAAAGTGCTTTTGATGAATGAACACAGCTCAGTGAAAAGCAATGGAAGCTCATTTAGAGTAGTTTTCATTCAACTCAGTTTTTAATTATTTTGAGTTAAATTAGTTTT